>JAODXP020000028.1:7974052-8051552 GCA_027497455.2 Sardinella longiceps
CCATGTACTAGACCATGCATGCACAGTGGGGTGAAGAGGACCGTTCCCTCTCCTCTGTCTCTGGCCCCCGTTATACCTCCCAGCCTCGCCCGGCCCTCCACTCATAGGTCATAGGCTTCGAGTTTCATGTGTCTAAATTTATCGAAGCAGTCCCACAAATTCGGCTCCTTGGGGCCTGTACCAGGCCACGCCATGCCCATATTCATAATGAAGCCCGTTACAAAAAAGACAATAATAAATAAAATGTCTAAACCTCTCTGCGTTATTTTTGTGTATTTATGTATAGAGAGAGATTTCGTTTTGGCAAGTTAAATGCCGCAGCCAATTCAATCTCACATTTAAAAATTCTGACCTAATATCTTGCGTAATGTACGCTGAGGTTTAGAGAATTCCCCTCAACCACGTGCGTAAAATGACAGGAGCATGCATGCTTCACTGAGAGGGACTTTCGTCTTGGGCTAGCAACCATACGGTCGTACAGTTTGAAATTTGTTGATCTGAAACACCCTAAGGAAGCTGAACCAATTACGCCTCTGTCTATGGTCACTTTCAGACATAGCACAACGTTATGAGATCATTCTGTCTGACATGCGGCGCAGAATCTTTGCGCGCTCCCGACGGTCGGAGCTGCGCCCTACGCGCGACGGCAGTCTCCATTGAATGGTTGAAGCGAAATGCGCCTGCGCAGTGAGGGGAGAACTGCCGAAGCTCATGTCATGGGCATTGGGATGACTGGGTGCGGGTGTGAGTGAGTAAGTAAAGTGAGAGAGTGTGAGAGGTTGCTGCGAGTTTAGGCGTTACACTTGACTTTAGGTTAGTGGCAGTCCCTGCGCGTGTAACCTCGTCAGTGGCTCGAAGGTGCATTCAAAGGGGGGGAACGACGGGGTGAACGTAGGCCACCGAGTGGAATGAAAGAAGCGTAAACCGAGCTGAATTTAGAGAACGGCCACGACAGAGGCACCGCAGCAGCAGACAGCAACCAGACAGCGAGGGGACTGAGAGGGAGAGAGACGCACATACAGTGGAAATCAGAGGGGGCCAGTTGACAGTTGTCGGAAAGCCCTTTTAGAGTCTGCAGAAAGGAACGACCGTGCACAGGGTAAGTGACTCATGAGACTCTGAAATACCGGGCGTGATCACGAGTAACGTTAAGGATAGCCTCCTTCTGCTCTATGCTCACACTAATCTGTCATTTTGTGCTGTCACACTAGATACACTATTTCAAAACTTGCCCTAAGAATAATTCTGTAATGGGGATGCAAATTGTTTTTTCCTCGCTAATCATTTCAGCTTGGTCAGAGAACACGATTCTTTTCGATTTAACCTTATCTCCGAAATTCCTATGCAGTAGGATACGTTGCATGGTTAGGAAATCAAACATTATTTAATCAAAGATCAATTAACTTAAGATGGGACTACAGGCACAACGTTACAGAAGGGACGCAATGGGCTGCAGTGTAGCGCACTATAGGCAATATCGTACGACTTCACCTTCTCAGACTAGTATGTGCAAGTAGTTCACATTTTTAAACTTATTTTATGTTGTCTATGACCTAAATAAGCAATGCTTTTACACTGGCAAAACTACATCTGTCGCACCTGCATAGTAATGGTAGCTCCCATGTCGGTGGGCCTCAGCGCTTGCGGAGTGCGCATGTTATCAGTGCTGCCGTCACTGGCGGCCCGTCTGTATGCACGCAGCAAGGCCGTGCGTGCCAACCGGGGGCTTGGTGTGGCGGAGCGGACCTCTGCCGAAATGAAACGTAGTGGCCGTCTGTTAAATAAGAGTCATTAGCTGATATTTGCAACCGTCATAATTCGCAGCTGTGCTCTGTAACGACCGAGGTGCGTGTTTATGTGCAAGACTATTCCAATGGCGGAGTGTGTTTGCGTGTCAAGTACGACGGATTAGCCGCTCTTGGTGTGAAACGGCGTCTGGAGCTCCTGATGTGACAAGTTAGCCGAGAACGCATACTTACGTGGTTTTTAGTGTTGAACTATTATTCATTTGTAACCATTATTTGCTTTAAAATAATGTACAATAACAATTTTATGGGAAATCCATCGGTCGGTCAGTTTATTTGTTGCGGTCTATTTTAAACTCTAGTCATGGTTCCTCGGTGCGCGTGGAGCCATCATCATGACTCGACGTTTGCGCTGCGATACACACATATTCAGCCCTTTAAACCCACAGAGATTTTTATTGTGTTGAATATCGTTGAGATCTTTATTCTGCAGCGCTGCAGATTCATTAGTACTCGAAGTTGCGTTTTGGGGTACATTACATTTATTTGACGCTGGCAACGTGTCTGGTCCCGTTAACAGGTGCCATATATCTGTTGCCTTATTTAGCATTACTGAGCGTCAGAAGACCAGCGGACTGCCTAGAATGAATGAGGTCCTGTGGAGATCTCTCTTTACAGCATAATAACGGAATCTACAGAGTGCCTGTTCATTGACACCAAGTTAAAAACCATGGAATGACCCCGTGACACATTCTCCCCATTCTCCTTATGGCATTCATAACCTGAGAGTATCTTTAATGTTATAGATTTGACACCCCCCTCTTCTTTATGCCATTATGTTACAGAACCAACATGGCAGATGCTGATTTGGATTTTACAACCGGTGATGCTGGGGCCTCCGCCACCTTCCCCATGCAATGCTCTGCCCTGCGCAAAAATGGCTTTGTGGTCCTGAAGGGACGACCCTGTAAAATTGTGGAGATGTCTACCTCCAAGACAGGCAAACACGGCCACGCTAAGGTACCCCAATCATCATCACAACCATGGTGAACTCACTGTTTTTCTTTTGGTGATGTATGCCTGGATAAGTATGGCAGAAGAGTCTGGAACATAAACATTTAGCCGGCTGCATGTATGTGAATGGGCTTGGTGAAAAACAGCATTCATGTCAATACAATGCAATGAGACACAAAGAGTGGAAACAACGAGAAGAAAGGCAGAGATGGGCGGAAACTTCCATTAGGCCTGCAGCACTGTTATGAGATTGTGAGGGTCACATGGTTGTTGTTGATGTTTTATACACAGGTCCACATGGTGGGTATTGACATCTTCACTGGAAAGAAGTATGAAGACATCTGTCCCTCCACACACAACATGGACGTCCCAAACATTAAGCGTATGGACTACCAGGTTTGCAGGCATACTGTTGCTTTATTCCAACATATTCATTAAGACCAGTAGCCATGATCAGCTTTGGTATGTAATCTGAGTGAGATTATATTCCTCAGAACTCCTCAGAAATCAAACTAAAATGGTATGGAATGTCAAGGTTATTATCCTCTTTGGTAACCAATAAAAAAATTAAAGAGACTTGGAGGAAGACCCCTCGCTTACATACATGGCTTGTTAACATCCTGTCTTTACGCACTCTTTCTAGTTGATTGGTATCCAGGATGGATACCTGTCTCTGCTCCAAGACAGCGGAGATGTGCGAGAGGACCTGAAGATGCCAGATGGGGATCTGGGAAAAGAGGTGGAGAACAAGTTTGATGCTGGAGAAGAGATTCTGGTTAGTCTTTTAGTATTTAGTTTACAAGTAATATTTTGCCACTCTGTAGTTTTTACTTTGCTATTAATTAAATCACTCTATTATAACAGAAACATAGTTTAAACGGCCTCTTTCAGCGGTGTGCAATGAAGCCATATAGGGTTAATAAAGTCATACCCTATTCTTGAAAATAAATAAATAGATTGCAATACCAGATGTTTTTGGGTTACACATCCTCAACATCAGAGACTCCATATTTTAAATCAAAGTAGAGTATATGTATAAACTCCTACAGACTGTCCATTTTGCAAACAACCTATTTATGTAACATATGCAAGGAGGCATGTTAAACCTTGTTCTCATGCATGTGTTTCACCCTTGAGAACAAGAGTGCTGTAATATACTGTATTTGTCATTGTGTAATACTTGTGTAATGGTATAGTTTGAGCTAAAGTGAATAAGTTATTACTGTAGTTTTCTGTAATCCATTACGGTTATAATACTGGCGATATGCTTGAAATGGCACTGAATGTTTACGCCCTACCCTGGGTCTGAAGGACCTTTGGCCTCCATATTCCATACAGTTCCATACAGGGTGGTATTCTCCAAATTTTTCCAAGTCCAAAAAAGTGCTTAGTGCAGACTGAAGCACATGGAGCTAAGCTCTGCTTTAGGCTTAAGCACCTGGGAGAATAGCGGAGATGTGAAACTAAAAGCATGTGTTTGTGTGTTTCAGATCACAGTCCTGTCTGCCATGAATGAGGAGTCTGCTGTAGCCATCAAAGCCATGGCCAAGTAAACACTTGCAGGTAATATCAAACACTGGGTATCCGACACAAGTATGAATGACTGCATCTGTCAAATTGTGTGTGTGTGTGTGTGTGTGAGAGAGAGAGAGAGAGTGTGTGAGAGAGAGAGAGAGAGAGAGAGAGAGAGAGAGAGAGAGAGAGAGAGAGAGAGAGAGAGCTTGTGTGTAAAGTTAGCCATGAGATCAGCAAGTATTACAGTAGTAGAAAAGGTGAGTAGAACAGTGGTGGAAAAGCTTCAGTACCTCAAAGTTGTGGTTGTTGCAATGTGTTCTTTGCCCTTCAGAAATATTCCATATCTCAAATGTTGCATAGGCGGGTTTGGTGGTGCTTGTACGTACCGTTAAGTGTAAGTCTTGGGTTTTTTCTGCACAAGGACTCCACATATGCAAAATATGAAGGTTAATTTCATTAATATTTATTTATATAGTTTGTACATGTATTTATCATTTACTGTAAGTATGTGCCTTTTTGTATTCATCTCATTCAGGCAGCTCTTTGTACTCTGTGTAATCTTGAAAAATCGGAATAGGACAAGGTAGCATGCTCTTTCCTCAGTAATACTGTACCTAGTGTATACCAAGTAATGTTTAAATTAATTTAAGTAATTTCAGGGATTATTGTTGACTAGTCATATTGTTCACTTATTCTTGGTACTTTGGCTCATCCTCCTTTCTGTTTTTATCTCTTTTCTTCTCTTTTCTGTATTCATGCTTTTCATCCCTTGATCCTCTCCACCTTTATTCTACACTCCTCTATTTCGCCATCCCTCCATCTGCTGCCTCCTCCTCCTCCGCCTCCTCGTGTTCCGTCCGATGCCTCAGGGCCTTGACGAGATGCACTGGACCCGGAAAAAACGGAGAGAATAAGACCTCAGCAATGCTCTTCTCCCTCTTTTCTTTCTTTTTTTCTTTCTTCCTTTCTTTCTTGCCTTCTTGCCTCCTGTCCCTTTTTCTTTGGTTCCCTTTTCTCCCTCTCACATTCTATGGTAGCCCTTTGTTTGAGGGATATGAGTTTAATAACTGAATTGGAAATTGAAAAAAAAAGAAGAAAATCACAAGATAGCTCTTTACAGAATCCAACGCCACATTGAATGTTAGGAAAAAATGAAAAAAAAAAAAAAAAACACACACACACACACACATCTACATCTTCATGGAGAAAGGAGAGACAGAGAGTCGTGTCTGTGTGTTTGTTTGTGTGTGTGTGGGTGTGAGTGTGTGTGGGTGTGATTGTATGTGTGTGTGCGCTGGGTTGGGTTGGGGTGGGGCGGGAGGTGTTCTCTGTACAGTCCAACCTTCCATGTGTAGATGCTGTCTCAGCAAACCCAGGTGAAGGCAAGGGAGAATTGGGGTGGGGTGGGTCAGGGGTGGGAGAGGAAAGGGTATAAGACATGGGTAACCATAGAAAAATTCTTTTGTAAAGGCAACAAAGAATTATGAGTACTTACTCTATAAACACATCATTCTGTTCAGATCCTTTTTGTGTGGTTTGATAATTTCTTTGTCGTTCCTGGAGATGTACATACAACGTCCATTCACTGATCCCAGCACCATGAGCACAAATCTCTTTAAGGGTTGTTGTTTGGTCTGTTCACATTACAAGCGTTGGGCTTGGGGTTAGAAGATTCCTACAGTGCTTGTGTGGGAAGAACACATACTTCAAGATGGCATCTCACCTTTTTGACCGGGGCGCAAAGTCCTCAAGAGCGCAGTAGTTTTATCTTCTGCTGCCCTCGATACACCAGAGACCCTTAGACAGCCGTTGCCAACCTGACACAGAACAGGTTTACACCACAGCTCTTGTCAAGACAGCACTATGTGCCAGTTAATTATGAGACGTGCCACTGTTCAATCAGTTGTAGCTGAAGCCAAAAGAGAACACACGAGTTAACATTGAATACTGTATGTGGAATACAATTGATATTGAAATAGAAACATGTAATGTAGGCCCTACATGACTTCCTCAATTTTGACATTTCGCCACATATTATTTATTTAGTTTAATATTTTCAGACTGTCTTAAAAAAACAAACCAGCAACCCACATGGCACAAATCATGAGCTGTTGGTGTTGACGGGAAAAGAAAAGAACAAATATTTGTTTTGGAAATTTTAGTTTATTTGTTGTAGTGTAAGAGGTCACAGCGTGTTTGACATTAGGAGCTACAACATATTTTTGGTTTAACATCTGGAGATACTTTTTCTGTTCTGATGTTGTAACAACTGAAATAAAAACAAATAAAAATGTTGAACACGACTTAATACTTAAGCAACACACAGCACACAGAGACAAGCGATTCTGTCGCTCACACAAAAACGTAGAAGTCACGCTACCAAGGGCTCAGTTGGTGGTCAGTAATAACTCTCACGTTCATAGACACAAGCGACACCACAGTGAACAACTCCCTCTCTATTTTCCCAGAAACTGGGGGCCAAGTGCTTGCTAATCACCACGTCTTCCTGGTTCTGTGTAGAACAGAATTTAAAAAATGTGAGGCTAATTTCATACACTAAGAGGTTGTCTGAGTGCTGCTTGACTCGTAAACAGCCTACTACTGACCTAGACATGTTGCCACTGAGGAAGCCAGATTCACTAGCAGCATAGGACACCTGCTCCAGGGGAGTTTACTAAGAGCAGGAATTGCTGGCTACACATTCATTCTCAGCTTTAGACTGAAGCAGTCGAGCTTTTCACAACTGATAAAAATGTAAATACAGCAAACCCCCAACAAGAACTACCAGTGGGGTTAATACAAGAAAGAAATTAGGGAGAGACATGTACTGTATACCAGTTTTGAGTCATAATTCACAATAGGTCATGGGTTTTCATCTTTTATTCTTTACATTTCAAACCACACACACAAAAAAACAGGTACTAAAATAGATACAGATGTTGCTATACATTTTGTATGATGATGATAATCGCATCCTCCCATGGTATGAAAATATGTCCAGTTCCAAATGTAACCATGGCAATAAGAGAATATCTCTTGATCATCCATCACTATGTTCTTCATGAGGAAAAAGAATGTTCGGTAGGAAGAGAAGCCTGGTCACTTGCTGTGGTGATAGAATCTCTGAGTTGGCTGGGTGTGAGAGAACAGAGCATGCCGAGGCGCCGACTGGGCGCTAGCCGGGAAGGTAGCCTGGTCGAAGAACAAAGGACTCACATTATTACACACTCCAATATAAATGACAGAAAGTGACTTAAGTAAATTCAAACTTTCACTTTGATGTATACTAAATTATACTAAAATGTGTGTTAATATTAGTGGTTCAGGTGAAACATATTATAGATGACATGTATAGGATTATATTTTTTGTCGAAAATTATATAAATGTAGCGTACTTAAGTGTGAACTATTACATCTTAAAGGACAGATAGACTGTAGAATGAAAAGGGACATCTATTTGAAATTAATAAAAGAGGAGTATGTGTCTATGTGGGCACTGGCAGTTGACCAAAATGAGCAATATACTGACACAAATCCACTATGGTGCACAATAATAATAATAATAATAATAATAATAATAATAAAAAAGATGCATTTCTGGAAAACCTGTACATTTTATATAAAAAAAAGTCCCTCTTACCTTCCTTAGTGTGTTTAACATATTTACAAATTATAAAAAGGTAGGACGTGTGGGGTTGAAAAGAACATGGAGACTGTGCTGACTTTACTGTAGGTGTTGTAATGGACAGTACAGGAGAAGAGAGGAAGAGTTGAAAAGAAGGGCGCAGACAGAAACGGGGGAAGGAAGGGAGTGTGGGGTGCGGGAGTAGGGAGGGTCAGGGGTCACCTTGGCACTGGGGATCTGGACAGCCATGGAGGGGGTAGGCAGGAGGCCAGCAGCGCTGGCATGGAGGACCTGGGGGGGAATGGATCTCAGGGTGCCCTGCAACAACACACAAGGCCTTGGGTCGCGCATCTACAACAAGGGGTGGTGGGGAAGGGAGGGGTGGTGGGGAGGGGAGGGGAGGGTAGAGGGGTTGGTCTAGCCAACCTGGGAACCTTCCAGGTCTGGGAAAATAGGCCAGTACTGTGGCCAAAATTCCTCATAACCGTCTTCACTAAAAGACTGAGTGATACTGGGAGAATTAACTGGTCAGTAATGGTAGACATGGCAATGACTTTCAAGGTATATCAAATCCATGCTGCTGTTTAAAGGGAAAAATAATCCAGAGTCAATCAGCCTATATCCTTGTTCTTTGGAGCTGCCGAGTGCGTCGCAAAATTCGTTCTCACACTTACGGACAGCCCTCGAGAACATGACACAACAGGGCTACAGGTTGATTAACTCTAAATAATCCCTTTAAGAACTACTGTGCTACAAATTGAGAAAACTGAATTTCTGTGCACAAGAGCATGTTATGAGGAGAAAACAAATTAAGGAATGATCCATAAATGAAAACCAACATCAATAAAATGGATACATAGTATTTCATGGCGAAAGAAAGTTTTCATCAAATCTAATAGATTCAACACCATACCATACGATATTATTAGACTATAATTCTTGGCCCTCTTAGGATAGCTCATTGTATAATATGTGCACACAATGCTCTGGAATAGGATGGGTTAGTCAGTGCCAACATGCATCATCCACATCATTTTTTTTAAAGGCGAAACAAACTTACCGAGTCAGTAAAGCCTGACTGTTGATTAGCATGCTCCAGCTGTTTCTGAAGAGGGATCCCAGCACTGGGTATGAAACCTTCATTAAAAAGAATAATAATAATAATAATAAAATAAATAAATAAATAACAGAAGAATTCACAACAGTAAAGAATTTGTTGCCAAATGTCCCAACATAACCAAGAAGTTGGCTGAAGAAATAACCCCAGTTCACAGTGACATTTATATATAATAATATATAATTCAATATTATCCTGATAATTAAGATGGTCAGCAGACCTGGCTGAGAAGAGAAGTGTCCGGCGTGGACGGCAAACCCCTGGGCTTGATGAGGCAAATACTGCATGGTCTGGAACGCAGAGGCCCCTGAGAGACCAGAAAGAAGACATATAAAAAAGGCAAAAAACATTCACTTGGTCCTGGTGAAATCATCTTCTGAATCTTTGTTTATCTGGCAACAGCACTAGCATGCTTGCACTGCTGTGTACATTGGGAAATGAAGTGGATAATATTTAAGAGATGCTTCTACCCAAGGAAAGGACAATAGTACTGTACATGTTACATAAACAAAAAAAAGTGTAGGTGTGAAAGAGTAAGGGTAGCTCAAACTTGCTGACTTACCTAGTATGCTTTTAATTTTGACTACTTGCCTGGTAACCCTTTAACTTTGACTGAGGCTTCACTTACCTCTGATCTGTGAGCTGCTGGCAAAGCTGATGGGCACAGAGGAGCTGGGGGCGTAGCTGGAGGGATGCTGAGCAGTGGTCACCACGTACGGCTCGTGCACAGCCTGTCCCGCCGTGAACTGACCATGCTCACCAGAGCCTGTGCTGAATCCAGGCTGGCCAGGGAAAGGACGACCCTGAATAAGAAGAGCACCATGCAGTGAACGGATGTTTGGAAGTTCAATCCAGGAGTCCAACTTCTGAAAGCTGTTCAGTCCTGAAGCTAGCACAGTAGCTTGTGGAAATAACAATGGATGTCAATGGACGACTTCAATCGTAATTCACAATCAACGGCGGAAGAGTTCGGCACTGGTGTGCGGGGTTACATTGAAAACAATGGAATAGAATGTTCGAAGAGGAGTGTTCACTGTGTTAGAGCCGGTGTGCTGTCCACTTAGGGCCGTTAGTTAGGCCTTAAACAGTGTTGTAGATAGACAAGTGATTGGATTTGGCCCACCATAGACTAATTTTTCACCACCATATTCTAAATATGGCCCAGACAAAAAGATGTATACAGTCTGGTGTTTAAGTCCCCTTTCATGTGCATTTCATTTTTTCATGGACATGAAATTACAATCAAATCAGCGGGACACATTCTAGAGACCCCACCTCCTGTGGGGAACACTGATAGACATTCAGATCCTTAAACAGAATTGGAATTTTCATTCATCATGTTCCACATACGTTAAAACACTGTCATACATTGACATGCTAAGCTAAACCATATCTGAAAGTAGCAAAGTTCTGGTTACTGTAACTGGATGGAAAGCAAACTCACAGGAATGACAGGAGTCTGAAACAGCTGTTTGGCGCGATCGCCTAGAAGCCCTCCAGCCCGACTGTGACCAACAGGACTGCCTGCAAGTGCAGAGATAGAAAGAGAGAGAGAGAGAGAGAGAGAGAGAGAGAGAGAGAGAGAGAGGAATGGTGAATAAGCAGATGTAGGTGGAAAATAGATATACAACCAACCAACCAAACAAAAAGACACACGCAGTTCACCTTGCATGTTTAGCAGGTGCTGGCCAGAATGCATGGGTATGCTGGGCTGGTAGCTGGCTGAGGTCAACGTTGTAATGTCACTGTGGGAGAAAGTGAAAAGCAGCAACTTAAGACTCACGAATGACAGTCACATAGTTCACTCACAGTGTCCACAATTCTGTGTTAGAGTGAAATCAATGGCTTGCTTGCCTTTTTTTTTTTTTTTTTTTACTCAAAAGCAAACACGCTGACAACCAAACAAGCAAGAAGTCGCTGAGGGAAATAATACCCGTTTTGGAAAAGTTATATTCACGTTTTTGTTGTGTCCATTAGGTGCAATACGAGTCCCTGCATGGGTTGAGCGTGATCATAGGTATTTCCCCTTGATCTGCTAGCTGTCTGCCTCCTGAATTCGCTGTGAAAAAGTAAATGTCAAACAAGCACAATGGGGCACAACCTGTGCACCAAATTATAAACCAGGTTCCAGCCAAAGACGATTGGGGTAAGGATGGGAGTAAGTATGTGACTCCCAAACATCTTGTGAGTGATTGGCTGAAAATGTTGTTTTACATACAGTATATATTTTTGTTTTGTTTTGTCGTTATAACACTGTTTGTTTTGTTTGTTTGACAATTACAGCCCCTGTGTTGTCTCCCAAAACCAGATGTTTTTCACAGTGTATTAAGGGGGAAGATAGCTAGCGAATCAAGGGGAGATGCTTGTGATACTCATATTGCACCTTTAATTGGAATCTCCATTACAGATTGAGCTTTCAATCTTATGACTAGTTCTATAAGGATAACAAAAAGGCAAGTGAGTTGATTCAAGTGTTGAACAATTCTGCCAATTTTGAAAAAGTAAAAATCATGGCTCTGTACCTCTGCTCTTTCCTACGCCTCTTCTCTTCCTCATGCAGGACCTTTTTCAGCTGTAGAAAGAGTTGATGCTTCTCCTCCTGTAGTCCCTGCAGCTTCTCTCCCATCTTCTGCACCTGATAGGGACATGGTCAGACAGCCTTTAAAATTAAAGGCAACTGGCATAATAACATTACCTCGTATGGAGGTTTAATATCAGCAACAACAAATGGTCATGAGAACTGAAAATTTTACAGTAGGCAGATTGAATAGGACTATGTTGACATAAATTATCTAGAAAGCTACTTCAGATTTTATTTCCCCACCACTTAGGCAAAGTTGATGTTTAATGTAAATTTCAATTCATACAAACCAGTGATAAAAATCCACCAACCTGTTCTTTTGTTTCCTCCAATGACATTCGTTCTTCCATCTCTTTAGTTCGTTTCCTTTCTTCCTCCTCTTTCATTTTCTGTTCCATCATCTTGTCCACTTCTTCCTCCTCTAAATTGGGTCATATTGGGCGATTTTGTTATCTCATAGCCGACGAATTGAATTCAACCCACAATCAAAACAGGATCACGTTACACACTCTACAGGAGGACACATGACAAGTTGAAGACAAGGGAAAACGCCACATTGCGAAAGTAAAGACCATACCTTGTCTCTTTCGTTCCCTTTCCCTCATAATGTGTTTATGCAATGCTCTGGCCATCGCATTGGACAGCTTTGGTCTCTCCAATAGAGCGGGCATCGTGACGGGTAGTGGGGGTGCCAGCTAGAAAAGAAATGCGCATTATATATTGTTTCCCTATAATTAAAATACCGTATTTATTAATATTATTTGCATCTATATTTAAAAGAAAAGCATGCGTGATTTATTGGATTTACGATTAAATCACTGCGCCTAACGTCCTCACGTTAGCCGGTATCTAGCCAGCCAAGTTAGCTTAAGTGTGCAAAACGTTAACCTACTTTTGTATTCTTGTGGATCCTTCCAAGAAAGAAGACGCTTGTGCGTTTTGAGTCGCTGTTATTTGTCTCCTAGTTATTTTCTCGTAACGCTGTGATTTAACAACAGTAATCTTGAGGTAGCAATACATTAGCTTCGGTGGTTGTTTGTAAAACTACATACGCTTCCGAGTTCACAGTTCATTTGGGCCTCTAGTTTCCTGTAACTCAAAGCTTCATGGGAAATGTAGTTCAGACGTTTTTGGTGGCTAGGTCATCTAGGCTACCCTTCTCTGCAAATGCAGACTGGGTTGTGTAGAATGGTATTCGGGCCGCATAAAGAAAAAATATTTATAAAAGGCAGAAAAAAAATATTTTCCTTAGTGTCTTGTAGCAAAATCAGTCATTTCAATCTGCAGTATGACAAGCAAACTTGTCTTTTCAGGAATAGAGTGATGGTGATGCGTGCAAGGGGAACAGTGTAAATGACCAGATGGGTAGTCCCACTGTAGCCTGATATGGCCCGCCAATAATACGGATGTTCATCTGTATTCATGGTCTGGGGACGGTCTTCTGGGGAGGTTTTACATCGGTAGAGACACAACCGGCCAATAAGCGAAGCTGATTAGACGAGCTGTCCAATCGTTTCAAGCCAGAACTAAATGCAAATGTAATAAAGCCAAATTTGATCTTGACATTACTTCAGAAGTAAAACTTTATACAACCCAATTACGGTAAAATGATGTTTCAGAACTGCCGCGCACCACAGAAATTTATATAGAATCAACATATTACAAACAAGAATGCAATGTATATTTGTCATGCCAATAAAGCTCTATTGAAATTGAATACATGTTTTGTAGAGGTACATTAGATTGTACCTAGAGCACATCCTATGAATGTAATTTTTTTTTTTTGGCATTCTGGAAGTGATCCAGGACCTAACCCAGGTCCACTTTCAAAACTCCCCATTTGTGACTACAGGCCCAAGTCAAGTTAAAAATCCAATTAGGTTTTATCTATTGAACGTAGCATGGAGTAGCAAGTAAAAATCTCAGCAATCATTTGATAAAACACCACATCAAAACCAAGATTACAAAATACAATATTTTATTAGTCACATTTTTTAAACCACACTTAAAATTCTCATTTTTTTAAAAAAACTTTTCACAATGTAAAATAAACCAGCAAGCCTCCAGTGGCCATCAATTTATCACAAGTATCCCCTCATGCCAATTTGCCTTAAGATGGCATCGATGGCCTCCTCCTCAGTCCAAGGGGCCCGCCTTTAACTAGCACGTATTTAACTGGCTTATTGGTGGGCTTAGCAACAGAGGAAACTGTTGGTGCAGGTGTAGTGGTTCTGACCCTTCTAGTAGTTGGGGCAGGTGTTGTAGTTGTGACCCTTCTGGTAGTTGCGACCTTTCTGGCTGTTGTGGTAGTCAGTCTGGGGGCCACTGAAATACAAAGACTTATTAGTAATGACTCAAGCCTTCAAGCAAAGACTTGCTCTTTAATCTAATCTCCAAATAAATTAATTTGAGTGTCTTTCAAATTGTACAGTGTGCAAAACATTGTGGATTTTTGACTGGCGTTTTTAAATGCACCCATGAAAAACTTCTCATCTGAGCACAACAATTTTTCCCTTATTGAGAGCCATGACTAGGAAAGAGAAATTATTAAACCCATACCAGTGACCGGCCTTTCCATTGGCTTCTGGATCTGGATGGTTCCTATGCCAGGGGTCTGAGATTGGAACCCACGATCAATGATCAGTCTGTTAATACCATGGACTGGATAGATGCACCGAAGAATTACTCTTGATTGGTGTAGGGGGTGGGAATTAAAGAGCAACTGTTAGTTTACATAGTTAAGTCTTAAGGCATCTAGACCAAATTACAGTAGCCTAAGGAATTACCTGTATTCAGAGTCTCTAGTAATGACTGGTTTCTCCTCAGGGCTGAAGGTCTTCTCAAATACAAGCTCATTCTCATAAGTCAAAAAGCCATTAGCGACCTGCAGGGAAAAAGTAAAACATTTCTGTGATGAGACCATCATACACACACAAAAGAAATACAAAAAAAATAATTCACACATGTAGTGTTAATCGTATACCTGAAACCTTGTTCCACAGGTGTTGAGGGGAAATTCAAACAGAACCCTCCTCTGATCAACTTCAGTGGGCGTGCAGGTCTTATCCAAAAGCGTTGTTGTGGAAGGCAAAGCACTGGGGATGGCTTTAGTGAGGTCAGCCACTACGGTTACGGTACCATTAGGAGAGCACACTAGAATGGGGCAAAAGTTAATGCAGAATTCTGAACACTGAGGTCACGGTCACCAATTGGTAGTAAAGGACAGTTTGTTAAAGCACCAACAGTCAAATCCAACAAAACGAGACTAGTGCCATCATGTCAGTGAGGCTAGACACATGGAAATGAAGATTTCCAAGGTGCTTTCATTATCAACATTATCCAAGGAGATACATTCATCTGAAACTGAAATGGTTAAATAAGAATTCATGTCCTTGTAACCATGATGTCCTTGCTATACTCATTTAACCATACCTACTAGTTATCTATTCAATGTTGTAACCAAATTGCGTTCTCTCCTCAGCCTTTAATGCTCCGAAATCAGAGGATTGGTATAAATTCTTGGAAATGACAGCCATTTAAGTCAAGCCTATACACTTACCTAGCATCTCTGTGGTGGGGAATTGGCAGATCTTGGCCACTGACTGAACAGTTTTTAGAGTCTTGGCATCCCTGATGACAATGTCAAAAGTGGCACGAAAAGCTTCAAGGGAGACATCCTAGGAGAAGACGACAGGAAGAGATTAGCAAAGTTTGTATCTCAACTGGTGAAGGCAGTAAACACACATTAGCCGACTAAAAATCAAGGTTGAGAACAATATGCTTGGAAGGCTCACTTCATACACGTAGCCCACTGAGAAAAGGGGAACCTCCAGTGTCAGACTCTGACTATTGTTGCTCATGATGTATCCCCGAGCATCAGCCAACTCCTGGGTGAGAGGGTATGGGCCAATGCCAAGTTCAAACAGATAGTCAAACTGCTGGTGGTTGAGCCTGAACTTGATGCCATTCTCCATACATTGACCGTTGATATATGGTGGGTCTATTTTGAAGGGAAAAATGAAGAAATTAAGGGCAAGACAAGACAAGCAAGAGAAGGTAATAAGAAAGCTCCACTTACAAACATCCCTAATGTGAGCAACTACAGTGGTCAAGTAGAAGTACTCTTCCTCTTGAGGCATGATGTGAAGTGTGTACTTGAGGGTAAGAGAATATTCAAGGACTCCTTCCACATAATACTGTAAACAAAAACACAAAATATTGCAACCCCAATATTGGCTTCCAGTGGAAAAACAAAAAAAAACACAACCCAAACAAACCTCACCATTTTGGAGACTACAGGGTCTTCAAATGGTACATAGATGGTGTAACCATGGGTAGATTGGTCATTTAGGGTCTTAGAAAGCTGATAGCCATTCTGCACAGCCTCTTGCACAGTCATCTTCATCCCATTCAGACTCAAAGAAACCAGTTCCACATCAAAGGGAAAGTCGCCCACATAGACTGTGAAGACACGGTCCTCAAGAACTGTTACTGCAGGGAAAAGAATAGTGTGAAGTGAAATGAGGGCCAATTCCAGTGTTTAAACTGATAGTTGCAGTCCTTTATCATGATTCATCCATCCAATCATATTCAATGCCACAGTAATACCATAAACTGCATTTTGTTCTCCTTTGCCCCACCATCTCCTAAAATCAGCAGAACCCACAACTTTGAGACTTACAATTAGTTGTGAAGGGAGTATGAATCATGACCGGAGTGGTCATCTCTCTAACATAATGGAGTCTGCTCTCAAGGGTGTCCTCATCCGTTGTGAAGATGTGCTCATAAAAGAGGCTTATAGCATAGAATTCATGGTACTTATTGTCCATCACAAAGGTCTGGACAGGGGGAAAAAAAAAAAAAAAAAAAAAAAAAAAAAGTTAGACCACAAGGTGCATGTATACACATACACCGTCAAATACAAACCCATGGCCTGGGAGTCGAATACTTAACCACTGGGCTGAAAAGTACATCTGAAAACTACATCTAATGTACCATAGTGGGGGGGGCTTCTGCTACAGGGGGCACCTATGGAAAACTATCCCTCTTCGAGACTCTCGAAGATCTTCCCCTTTTGACATTCCTCTAGTTAGGGATGGTACATGGCATATAACCAGCGTCCCCATATGGCTATTGGATTAGAGGAGTGGGCCGCCGTCAAAGCACCATGTCAAAAAGATTACTAGAGCGGCAAGTACGAAGTTAACGTCCCCAAAACGTGCGTAGGGTGGAAGTCAGCGTGGAGGATTCAACAGAGGCCAATTTGTACATTAAGTGGTGCAATGGACAAGGTAGTTAGAAAGTTGCTTAACAAGTACTAAGATCGCTAAGTAGAAGTACTGTGTATACTAAAGTCCATATCAAGATGTTTTGTCTAATCATGACCTGTTTGCCTACATTGTGTTTAGACTGAAATAGTCTGTTTGGCCACGGACTCTTGCCATCATTTGTTTATTGCCAGTTCCACACTAAAATCATTTGAAGTGTACAGTGATCCGTCTCTGCTCCTGTCAAAATGTAGCAGCAGACTGTTCAATCACTAATCGTTCCTGATTGACTGCATTCAGTACTCAAACAAGTCTAAGAGTTAGCTAGCAGTAATTAGCTGTGGTCGATCAATGACAATTAGCTAGTTAGCAAGCAAATGAAGCTCATCTACAAACATCATCTAAATTGTCATCAGTATCGTGTTTGGAGGGGTGTCAAGTTCAGAACTCACATCGGCACCATCTGACCATCATTACTACCTTCAGGCATTAAGCCCATCAAAAAAATGTAGTGCACTCATGCACTTAGGTAGATGAAAAGATGCTCCAGTAAAGTACAGCTTGTAGCATTTTAGCATGCCAGTTGGCTCCTTCACTAATTCTAGTGGTTACTGTATATCTCTCACATGGGAGACCACGCAGCAGCTGGATTTTATGGGCGTGCCCGGACTTGCCGTCTGTATACTATAGCCTACCTCAGTTATGTTGCGATAGCCTAGTGCTGCCACTTACTCAACATTTGCCATCCTGTACAACTCTCCTCCCTTTCGTACTGCACTTGCACACTAATTCAACTGAATCCGTTACACATGCAGCAGCAGGACCCACCTTTCTGAGGCCACCCTTAGCACCATATGGAACGGACACCTCTACAATCTCAGGCCCAACATCAAATCGGAGGCCCCTTTCTGCAGCAACCTCAGGGTCCAAGGGTCTCCCCTCCACACCAAAGCTGAAGTGTTTGTTACGAAATCCAGTGTGAGCAGAAACCATGGGAGACACCTCCGTGAGGGTCTTCCAAATAAGGGCATCATCTTCATATGATGGATCATCTTGGATAAAGTGAGAGTAAAGATAACAAGGTTAGTCAGACACAGACACACAGACACGATTAACAGGCTGGCAACATTAGCCACTTACCCAGTGTACATGAAGCACTTAAGTCCACAATCATGGTACGGAACCCTTGCCTCAGAAACACCACTGGACGGATGTCCTCAATCTCCAAACCACTCACCTGTTGGGACCAATACACAGACATCAAACTACTGACAAAATGCCACACCCCCACAAACTCAGTTGCCCTCCTACACAGAGTACTTTACCAGGCCAGATACAGAGTAGTCCTGCCCATGCGCAGTGCGGAAAACGATACGGCTGGAAGTAACATCGAGGAAGTACCCCTGCTCCGCAGCCTCAGCCACAGATAGGACAGCAGGTAGTTTCCCCCGCCTCAAGAACATAATCTGCCAGACTGATGAAGCAGATTCTTGCACCTGAGGACAAATAAAAGTTTAAAAGGCAGTAATAAAGGTTAGGCGAATAAGACTGACATTGGTATCCACTGTATCTAACATTTAAAAAAAAAAAAAAAAAAAATATCCACACAAGTAAAGATGGTGGTCTATATTAGCTTTACCTTTGGAACTGCAGCTGCCATTTCCTCATCCTTCAGGGACCTCATGTGCCAAGGCAAGTCTGTCTGCACAGACACCTGCAACAAGAGACCTCCAAGTAAAATGCATCCAGACTTAAAAAGAAAATGAATTTAATATCCAGAGAATCAGAGAGGGGTCATACCTCAATGTAGTTTTCTGCACAAGCGATCTCTCTGTGAGACAAGCCAGGAGGAGAACAGGTCTTTGTGATTCTATGAACCGCATCATCATGATTAAGTAGGCTCAGTTGGAAGTTGAAGGTGAAGGATGTGTCATTCTAAGGTGGTAAAAAGAAAATCTGTTCAAGGTTGACTTCAGGGACAGAAAAGAAAATGTTTAAGTGCATGCACAGGATCATACTTTATTTTTAGTGTAACAGGAGAAGTAAGAAGCACGGAAGACAGCAAGTCCTAGTCTTTCGTAGACTTTGTAGGTATAACCACACTGTGGATCACCACCCTCAGGGATTGGAAACCTTCCTTGAGCATCTACCAGAACAAAACAAGAAACTGTAAGTGAAAGTGGCCCTTTTTCTTTTAAGAAAATGCAAGTTACCACTCAGGACATACTTATTGCTTCAAGGTGAGGCTCAACAGCCTCAGAGGCCAGAATCACAGTGATCAAGAGGTTATTGTCCAGACATTCAACAAAAAATGGCCCTGGAATACAAAGAAGCACATCAATATGGAACAGTTTAAAAAAATAAATAAATAAAAATAAATAAATAAAATAATTAAATTCACACACAAAAACCAACATACCATTTACATCACCACTACACTGAATGTTGGTCAAGGTCATCACAAGGATAATAACCACCACCCTGTTAAGAAAGGGAAATCAAATTCAAGTCAACAACCAAAGTGAAATATATTTAAACTATTGACACCAAGACATCACTTACCCTCCATATTGTCCAACAGCCATAGTCACTGATGAAGTGAATTGTCTTACACAAGCCAGACCACTACTGGCTCCCTACTACAACTTCAGCACAGAATCCTGACCACTAAGGCTGGCTATGCCAACACTCTCCCCTCTACCTGCTTTATCTCTCCACCATTAGACAGGTGACCTTCACTTCACCTGTCATTCATTAAAATCAATTAGACAAACTGCTTTTGCTTAATTGAGCACAAACGATCTGAGTAGAGACTAATCGATCTGTTCAGCAATTTCCTACGGTCTATTGATCTAATTGGTGTGTTTACCAAATATTATGATGGCTTTATGTTTAAATGTTAAATGAAAATACGTTAATATTGATAAAATAAACTTTAGAAAAACTTGAGCATTTTTGACCCTTGTCTCTCTGTATCCTCATCTCTTTGTATCTGCTGTTCTATCCTAGATGGCTTGAGATAAATTGAGCAATTCCAGGTGTAACCTGTGAACACATAATTTGTGCTGATTGGATGACCTCCCTAAGGAAGGCCAATGTTCAGCTATGTCAAGGTTTTCTCACAGTTCCCATTTATCTCTATGGGTGACGTATACTGTAGGCTAAATATGTTGCATTTTGTAACCTTGAACTGGAGGATAGTGTATAGTATAGTGAAAACATCAGGAAGAAATAGCCTATGGCCTCTCCCAAATCTGTTGTATACCTTAAGCTGTTTATACAGAGGCAGATAGGCCTAATATGTTATGAAAAGTGTTCAAGTTAGTTTCATGAGCTTGACCGTTTCTGTAAGCCTTCTGAGAGAAGGCTCACTTTAGGGCAGTATTCTCCCAGGTGCTTAAGTCCAAAAAAGTTTAGTCCAGGCTCAAATTTTTTTCACTTTTGGTAACACTTTATTTGAAGGTACCGTCATAAGACTAACATGACACTGTCATTAACTATGACATGACGTTGTCAAGAATCTGTCATAAACTTTACAAACCTGTCATGACTTCTGACATACCCCAACCCTAACATTAGCCCTAACCATGACAAATACCAGGTGACACTTAACGACAGAAGTCATGACAGGTACGTATAAAGTTTGATAGACATGTAATCATGTCATAGTTAATGACCGTGTCATGTCAGTCTTATGACGGTACCTTCAAATAAAGTGTAATCACACTTTTTTTTTTAGATACTTAAGCACCCGGGAGAATAATGGCATTAAAGCTATAACAGGCAAGCCTGTGCTTGTTTACTTTTTTAAATGTCTGGAGCTCCCCCTACAGGGCCTTTTCATTTTAAAAAACAGCTGGAAAAGGATGAGTGGTTTTGAAAATTATAAACTCAAAATATTACAAAGTACGACATTAAACATGTTTTGGCTGCCAAATGAGGTCAATCCTCCTACAAGGAGCAAGTTGCCTTTTATAATATAAAATGTAACTATATTGAAAATGTAGACCTGCTCATGTGTAAATATCAACCTACTTCTGCATAGCATAAGAGCCAGCAATGAGCATTTTCATTGAGTCATGTACAGTAAGTGAGATTTCAGTTTAGGTTTCGTTTAATAAGAATAGTGTTTTCAAACTGTAAGTGTTTGTAACTGCATAAAGTGACAGGGTGCTGAAAGGAGCTTAATCCAGTTTGAGTCAAAGCAAATAATTTCAATACGAATCTCTATATATATTTAAAGAAAGAAAAAAAAATTCCAAAGATTACAAAAAAAATATTCTTTATTTAGTGATAGTTTCATTACAGTCAGGTAAAAATCACATTCTTTTTTTTCCTTCTCAAAACCAGCCTTCAGTACCTACAAATTAAGCGCACATGTACTTATGCCACTTCACTTCAAGATTGCGCCTCCCGCCTTACTCCAAGGGGTCGGCCATAAACCCATATGTGTTTAACTGGCCCCAGAGTCCTGGGGGGCTGATAACGGGTGGGAACAGTTGGGGCAGGTGTGGTAGTTGTGACCCTTCTAGTTGTTGGGACCCTTCTGGTAGTTGGGACCTTCCTAGTAGTGGTCACCCTTCTGGTAGTTGGGACCTTCCTAGTAGTTGTGGTGCTTACTCTGGGGGCCGCTGTAAAACGAGACAAGACTTGAGCAAGATGACTTACAGCAATTCATCTATTGACTGAAGTTCCATAGACCATAAAGTTGTTAGCAAATCACACACCTCGTAAGTCTGTAAGTCGCTTTGGATAAAAGGTAGCCCATGCTAAATTTAAACATAAAATCTAAAATCCAAGTTCAATTCTTCAATGATCAATGTCGCCAACATATCCACACACACACGTGCACACGCACAAATAGAAATGCACCTACCAGTGACTGGACCGGTAAGGACAGTTGAGGTCATCACTTGGGGGGGCACTGCAAATCAAGACTTATGAGTATCGATAAAGCCTGCACTGAAGAAGCATGATATGAAGCCACCATTATGGATTGAGTTTCACCATGAGGGAGTGACCGCAGTACACTATTCATAGGGCAGTATCCGCTGTGCTTAACTCCAAAAACGGCTTAGTTCCATGCAGTTTGGCCTATGGCAGTTTTTGGACTTAAGAACCTGTGTGAATACCACCCGTAGTGTCCATGAACTCCCCTTGGCCATGGTAAAAACATAACCAATGGTCTTATTTGGCTTATTGATTATGATAACTCACAGGTAGTTGGACTAGGAGTATGCAACAGGACTGGGGTGGTAATTACTCCAACATAATGGAGTCTGGTCTCCAGGGTGTCATCATCCGTTGTGAAGACATGCTCATAGAAGAGACATACAGCATAGAATTCATGGTATTCATTGTCCATCAGAAAAATCTGGGCAGGGGGAAAAAAAAAAAAAAAAAAAAAAGAAGTTAAATTTCATACAGTACCTTAAAGAAGTTATATTTCTTATAACTTTTCTACCCTTAGGTACTCAAAGCACTTACAGTGGAAGGGGGACCTTACTAACCACCACCAATGTGTAGCACCCACCTAAGTGATGCATGGCAGTCCATATGTGCCAGAAAGCATTTAAGCCTTATTCCCATACTAAATACAGACATGGTGCATTCGCACAGGACAGGCATCCACCACAATTACTACAAATTGCCAGAGGTTTATGGGCAGTACTAATCATGCATGAATAGGGAGCTTTCGACACATCCAACCTTTTAGAAACAGCAGGAGCAGCCACCTACCTTTCTGAGGCCACCTTCAGCACCATATGGTACAGACACCTCTACAATCTCAGGCCCAACATCAAGTCGGAGGCCCCTTTTTGCAGCAACATCGGGGTCCAAGCGTCTCCCCTCCACACCAATGCTGACGTCTTTGCTTTGAAATCCAGTGTGAGCAGAAACCATGGGAGACACCTCCGTGAGGGTCTTCCAAATGAGGGAATCATCTTCATATGATGGATCATCTTGGATAAATCAAGTGTAAAGATTAGGCTACAACAGGAAGTGTTTGAGGGGACTTTGGACCATGGATCCCATGGAAGGAACTGCATTTCGCTAACCACTCTAAGTTGCACATGCTGTAAAATAAACATTTAAGGTTCAAGGACAGGATTAAAAATGCCTGTAGCTAGCCATTCTGAGGCAAGCAGGCAAGGGAGATTCTTAATGAGCCAAATAGCCGAGCCGGGACCAATCGTCGAAATTTCACCATTCAGTTTCACCATTCCCTTTACACCCTAGAAAGGGAATAATATATACACTTTAACTCAGGCTGACAACAGCAGCCACTCACCCAACGTGCAGGAAGCACTTAGGTCCATAACCGTGGTACGGAACCCCTGCCTCAGAAACACCACTGGACGAATTTCTTCAACTTCCAGGCCGCTCACCTGCAGCAATAGACAGGCGTCAACTTTGACCACACACAAACAAAACACTCAATACATCTACATCCCCTCGCCCATGGAGCACTTTACCAGGCCAGTTACAAAGTACTCCTGCCGATGTGCAGTACGGAACACAATTCGGCCTTGGGTAACATCGAGGAAGTACCCCTGGTCTGCAGCCTCATCTGCAGACAGGACAACAGGTGGTTCTCCCTCCCTCAAGAACATAATCTGCCAGACGGATGTAGCAGCTTCTTGTGCCTGAGGATTGAAAATTAAATAATAAAATAATAAATAATTACATCACACACACACACACACACACACACACACCTATAGTACTATACCTTTGGAAGCGCAGATGCAAGCTCAACATCATTTAAGGACTGCATTTGCCATGGCAAGTCAGCCTGCACAGACACCTGCAACAAGAGACCTACAAATAGAATGCATTCTGAATATAAAGGTTGAATTTAATGTCCAAAGAATTAGTGAGGTCATACCTCTATGTAGTTCTCCTCACAAGTGATCTCTCTGTGAGACCAGCTTGGAGGAGAACAGGTCTTTGTGATTCTATGAACAACCTCCTCATCATGATCAAGTAGGCGCAGCTGGAAGTTGAAGATGAAGGAGGAGTCATCCTAGGGTGGCAAGAAAAACAAACAAACAAAATCAGTTTCCACAATCTTTCAGAGGTAAAAATAAAACAGAAAGACAGATAGACAAACAGACGGGACAGGTTGGGGGCACACAAGTTTGTACCTTGTTCTCAGTGTAGCAGGAGAAGTAAGAAGCTCGGAGGACCGCAATCTCTAGTTTCTCGTAGACTTCAAAGGTATACCCACACTGGGCATCACCACCCTGAGGAATTGGAAAACTTCCTCGAGCATCTACCAGAACAAAACAATTAGAGATTTGTCATTTTGTCTTAGGTGTTTATTATTGTCTTT
This sequence comes from Sardinella longiceps, assembly GCA_027497455.2. Classification (NCBI taxonomy): domain Eukaryota; kingdom Metazoa; phylum Chordata; class Actinopteri; order Clupeiformes; family Clupeidae; genus Sardinella; species Sardinella longiceps. The sequence goes on from JAODXP020000028.1 coordinate 7,998,253, forward strand.
ATAATATTGCCTCTTCACTCTGAACTAGCAAGAAGAATACAGACGTTTTATTTAATAGCATTTCGTTCAACTACTGTTGTTTATACAGTGTTTACAAATAAATGGCCATTTTCTTGAGGAAACACCACAAGTCACATACCTATCGCTTCAATGTAAGGTTTGATAGTCTCAGAGGATAGCATCACAGTGATCATAAGGTTATGGTCCAGACACTCAACAAAAAACAGCACTGGAAAACAAAGAAAACCACACATCAAAAACATAACCTTTTCAAATTAAAACAACCACATACAACACAAAAAAAGTGAACTCACCATCCACATCCACACTGCACTGAATGCTAGTCAAGGTCATCATAAAGATAATAGCCACCCTGTTAAAGGGAAGAAGGGGGAGGGATCAGCAAGTAGACTACTGAAACAAAAGCAATATATTTTTAAACAATTCAAGGCATGCTGCCACTGACCCCCCATGTTGTCCAATAGCCATAGTCACTGACGAGGTGAAGTGTCTAACACAAGCGGACCCTGTACTGGCCCCCCAACTACAACTTCAGCACAGAATCCTGACCGGGCCGTAACTGTGTGGGTGTTCTCCCCTCTCACTGCTTTTATCTTTCCTGCATTAGACAGGTTGCCTTCACTTCACCTGTCATTCATTAACATCAATTAGACAAACTGCTTGTGCTTAATTGAGAGCAATTGATCAGCTTAGGAATTTCCTAGTTTCCTGAGTTCTATTAATGTATCTCATCTGTGTATTTATGGGATTAATAGCTAAATATTTATGATACTAATGTTACAATGTACATACAGTAAAAGTTATTCTTCATAAAATAAATGAGTATTCTTGTATGTTTTCTACTGAAACTGTTACTTTACACCTATTAGCCGACTGTGCATTATATACTTTTCAAATTCATCAAGTATATTAACTACACAAGTACGTTGGTTACTAACATGGAAGGGTGTGGTGAATGTAGTGAACACATTTTAATTGATCAGATTTCCAAATTGTGATTTATTTTTCAATAATCAAGAACACTGTTGTGTGAATCTGTTTATTTAAAGAAAAAAAAAGTAGCATGGCAGCAAACAACATGCCTAGGACAGAGATCTCCACCAGAGGAACCTAGACAAAAATACCTGAAAACAACACATCAAAAATGACATTATTGAAGAGACATCAGTCATAAGATTAATTATACTTAAAAGTAATTATTTAATTAGTATAATTTGCAGCTTCCTTTTTTACCTTTTGGCTTTGGAGTAACCTCTTCTGTGAGGCCCTTTGCCTGTGGGACTCTAGACTTGGCCCTAACAATGCCAATAAAATCACTGCCAACAGCCTTAAACCGGGTTCCTGTTTTCGTGTGTGTGTGTGTGTGTGTGTGTGTGTGTGTGTGAGTGAGTGAGTGAGTGAGTGAGTGAGTGAGTGAGTGAGAGAGAGAGTGAGTAGAGAGAGAGAGAGAGAGAGAAAATGTGAAGAACAATTATCCATGTGAAGAGACAGCAAAAAGAAGCAGCCAATATTTTGACATTGATATAACAGGATGTCTTGTCTTCCAACAATCTTCATGTTGCCCTACAGTCTGTCATACCACAGCTTACGTTTTCGAGTCAAGTCTTGTCTCATCTCAAGGATGGAGCCCCTTCCAGGACTCTGAAGTTTGATGCGAGGAATGCTGCTGCTGACAGAGAGCTTTGCCGTGCCAAAAGTGTGGTAATAGCATCTAACAGTCAGCCTGTAGATTATTGGGAAGATCAAGATCACAAACCTTATGAATTCTTGTTCATTAGTGTCCAATAAACTACCAAGGCAATGCTTAACACTCATTTGTGGAATGATTTACCTGAAGTCAGACTCTCTGGTTATGATGGGTCTGGCTGGCAATCGGTCTTTTATTAATACAATCTCATTTTCATACATCAAAGAGTTTGCATGCATCTAAAAGGGAAAAAAATAATTAAAATAAAAAAATGGACACAATAATATCAATAATAAAAGTCAGAGTTTGTAGAGGTGAGCAGGGACGCCGCAAGAACTTTTGGGCCCTATGACAGAAAATAATTTTCGGCCCCTACACATTGATGATTTTAATAATCAAATTTTCTCTGGGCCCCCTGTCAGTCCCAGGCCATCAGAATCATTATGATGATTACTAGTTTTATGAACACCTACTACCTCACTCTTAGTTCCACAGCTGTCCACTGTGAAGATGAAGAGCATCCGACTGTTGTTGGTTTCCGCTGGGCGACACCTGCTATCCAGGAGAGACGTTCTAGCTGGGTCTAATGGAGGTAGAACCATAGATGTGCTGGCCACTACACTGACCACTCCCTTTGGGTCACACACTGCAAGAACAACAGAAAAGTTTGGTTAGACCTGCACATCTGAAGTTTCAAATCAATTCTTCATAAAATTCAAACTGGTTACTTTGATACAGTAATGCAGTCTGTCTGGCTGCCTATACCTACCTATGAGTTCACGGGTTTTGAAAAGACATTGCTGAACTTTAGTCTCTGACACGTTCAAGGTCTTTGTGTCCCTTAAAGTTACTTCAAAAGTTCCATAGAAGTTCTTGAGATTGATGTCCTTGCACACCGGGAATACAATTCAATAAACAAGATTGAAAAACATAAAACCAGGCTATACATTGGCCTACATTTTTTCATGTTTGTAACATTAATGAAGACACTCAGTACCTCGTATTTGTAACCAAGAGAAAATATTGGAACCTCAAGGTTCATTTTCTGTGTGGTGTTTTGCATGATGTAGCCACGAATCATGGCCAGACTCTGCGTCAGAGGAATATTGCCAATCACCCACTGAACGTCCATTGCCGAATGTTCCACGGTAAACAAAATGCTTGACTCTTTGCACTCTGCAGTCACCTTATAAGGAACTCAATAAAAGTGACACGTTACACTTTTGCAACCAAAAACTGTAGATTGTGAGGTCTAAACATGCTAGAAAACTTTAGACTACTTACTTTGCGTCGAGTTTGCATCACACTTACTTAGCAGGACAAGTGTGGCAAAACATCTGCAGGAAAAAAAGCGTTCCACATGTTATGCTAAAGCTACGGTTTCTAAAAAGCCAACGTTATCCTATTAAGACTCACCGTAGCAAACAGCCCTTCGCCATTGTGTCCAATGTGCCTTCACGTCGGTTTAATTTGTGTTGCCGTCTACTTTAGGCTACACTCCACAAACAGCACATCTATCGATGCAACAGGAACGACTGGTGTTTTTCAATTCAGTAAAACACGAGTGGCATCACCGACAATCGATAAACAATGTTGACGCATTCTTCAACGACCAATAACAGGCTGCAGCAGGCCTTTGCAGCCCATTAAGACTTGATAGGCGCATTCCTCCTGTGCACTTGGTTGGGCCAAAGCTCCTCTTGGCATCACCGTAAACATGATGATGCATGACCACGATTCACAATAACTTACCCCTAACCCAAACGATACCACAAAGAAAAAAAAAAGTCACACAGTACAAGGTATATAGACATAGGCCTATTCTTTCATAGTTGCAGGTGTAGACATATGACAAGTTATGACAGGAATAAATAAAAATAGTAATTAGCAATTATATTGGTGTTAATTTTATTAAACACTAATTAAATACTGAGTGGAAGGCATGGCACAGACAAGAGGACCAAGTGTTTCTTCCCTGTAAAACTGTGGCTTTGTTATGTTATTCCCTGCACTGTATGGACTTTACTGACACAAGGAGCAATAGGCCTATGATTTTGGCATTACCATGAACTACAAGTAGGCTATGAAATAAACAACTCCCAAAAATATCATGGTACTGTAGATGGTCCACATTTCTCAGTCAGCTGTCCTTGTCTGCGTGGGGTACAGGTGATGAGTTTGTTATGATGGTCATTGTCTTCTCTCTTGACTTGGCTCATTGACTTCTCACCATAAACCATCACCCATGTAAACTCCCAGATATAAAGTGTTTAATAATTAGTAAGGTCCTTATGCAATGGCCAATCAGGATAGGTCATCAATTTTTCCATTCTTTCAAGTTTTCTTGATGTTCTTAAACCTGACAGACACAAGAAGCAAATTGACTGTAAATTATGAAAATAATTACATAAATTAAACTGAATTAAAATGATGCCAAATAATTGAATACAGACCTTTAACAAAGGCTTGTCAATGAAACCAAGGCTACCTGGGGCCATTCACTGCTGGTTGTGACAGAAAAGGTATAGGAGTCTATATTGGACGCCAAAAAGAAACTGTGTCTGTGATATTTGCTGGAAAGAGGCACTGAATGGTCAACCTTATGGAAAAGTGGAATAAAAAAAGAGAGGGATGAAGGTTATCAAAAGAGGTATCAAAACATAAACATATATAGGACTCTATAGAGAGTGGTGAAACAGACACCTTCCTTAAATACATTTATTTCTTTGAAGTTGTACTGTGAAATAGCACCTGCAGGCCAGGATCTGGCCAGGAGACCCATCTGTACTTCAGTACAGACCCATCTGTACTTCTGTACAGTACAACTGTACTGATTTTTACCCTAACGTTACGTTCACACTGTCAATGTCCGTTGACGGATGACAGGGGAGGGCTCTGACGGAGGGGGAGTCAATTCTCTCAATTCCGATTGGTTGACGGATCTGTCGCCAGCTAAAAAGTTGAACATTTTTCAACTTTTCGACGGACACAACGGAGCTGTTTGGACGGACGGACCCACAATGCATTTCACGAAAGCTCCATTCAAAGTCAATGAGATCCGTCGACGGACGGATGCAGTGTGAAAGGGGGGTTACACTAGCCTGCCTAGTCTCCCTCCAGTACTCCGTCTGGGATTCCAGCTATTGGCCTCGTTCACATCAGGTGCATCCAGTCAGATCCAATCAGAGAACTTTAAGAATGCAGCGTGAGAATTTCATAGGCTGGCATTTTTTTTTTTTTTAAATTGTGACGCATCCCACTCTTAATATGACAAGAAATGAGCAGATTTGCAGTACTGGTTAGCAACTATGCTATGCTATTATAAAAATTGCCCTGAAGGGGGCGCTGACCTGTAAGGAAAATGCCTGTGAATGATGGGCTCTTCTGAGGGTTGAAGATCATGGCTGTAAAGTACTTGGTTCTCATACATCACATAATCTCCATATATCTGAGGATAAGTAAAAGGAACAATGGGCAGGTAAACTAGACTGGATTTACTGATAACTGGACTTTTAACTGATAACTGTTTATTGTAGGCCTATTTAATATGGAAATTCTTTGAGTGCACATTCATGGTTGTATTCACTGGCACCAAAAAAATTCAGTTAGTTACTATGTGCGTGCACATGTGTACAGTGTGTGTGTGTGTGTGTGTGTGTGTGTGTGTGTGAGTGAGAGAGTGTGTGTGTGTATGTATGAGTAAGTGAGTTTGAATAGATGTGTCGCATGATCTTACACTCTGAGTGGTACCACATGAGTTGAGGGTGAAGTTGAAAAGAGCTCTAGTACTGTCTGTCTGAGTGGGTCCACAGGTGGGGTCCAGTAGGGTGGTGCTTTTGGGCGGAGTAGGCGGAAGGGTCCGGGAGGTATCGACAACAACCAGCATTCTTCCTTCAGGGAGGCACGCTACAAACAGATCAGATCAATTCACAATCAAATCAATTCCAAAGTGAGTGAATTTTTCTGTCTTTGTGAGTCTGCCTGTGTGTGTGTGTGTGTGTGTGTGTGTGTGTGTGTGTGTGTGTGTGTGTGTATGAGTGAGTCAAAGACAAAGAACAAGAGTTACCTAGCAGATCTCGAACAGGAAAGCTGCAATGCTGTGTTAAGTGGTGTTGCAGGTGGATTGAATCCAGAACCACCACACTGACCTCCACCTTCACATCTACACTCTTGAGTGTCAGGTTCTGAAAGGAAAGAATTATCATACATAAAACAACAACATAAGAATAACTAGAAAAGCACTCTGAGAGCACAGACCTCAGCCAAGTCAATGTGGTCACAGACACAATATCAATTCCAGAGTGTGTTCTGGACCACAGATCGCCACCACAATTGAATCAGTTCTTACTTGTCCCAATACACAGGTTGTCCGAAAATTTCATCCAAATCCGTGCAGTGCTTTTCGAGTTATGTCGTACACAGACAGACAGACAGGCAGACTGACAAACACATGCTGGCAAAAACATAATCCCCTTGGCGGAGGTAATAAAAATACTTAGTGCTTAAAAGAAAAATAGGCAGATGGATTTATGTATATCTCACTTTGTATTATTTTACTCGTCTCTAGGATTATTTATTCATGTCACTTTTAATAAAAGCATCTACCAAGAATCTAAAAAAGAGAAAAGAAACATGTCTGTATGATTAGCTGAAAAGTGACACTGAACAGTCAGCCAAATATAAAAAAAAATACAGATGCATAAAATGGACTGAATGGAGAATTGTAGAAACAGAATCCTTCATTAATGTTATCCGTAAGTAGCCTGACACGCCAGACTATATCATAAGAATGTATAGTCTGAAGACCACTGATAGACTGTACCTCAATGGAGGGGCGGGTGATTGCGTTGTCTTTCAAACTGCCTCTCCACGTAATAGGCTAGCATTCCGGCCAGTGGTACCAGCTGGTATATCAAACTTTTCCCGTAGCCCGTCGGTAACATGGCAAAGGCATCTTTTTCAGAACGAAAAACTTCAGTGCACTTTCTTGTTTCACTTTCAAAGAAAATGACAAGTGCAATTCGTCCAAAACTAAAGCCAAAGACGATTCTGCTCTGGTTTGAGCAGGGCTGTCGTCATCGTACAAAGCCCGCCTTACGATTTCCTGTACACATACAGCGCTGTGATTGGTTATCCGCCGCCAGAGGAAGGATACAACGGGTTTCTATCAGTGGCCTCTAGACGTATCCTCCGTGCAAATTCAAATTTGCTACCGCTAGGGGTACGTCTAGAGTCTAGGCTAATCCGTAAGTATCCAATGACTCAATATAAAGAGCTAGTTCGTCATTGCGTTTGCGTTCGGTCTATGCTGTTCGAAATTCTTTCATTCCATGCAAAATCTAGTACTGTTAGGAGGCTCGTGCAACAGGGCTAATCTTAAACTTACTCCGGAGCTACACTTTAAGGCTGGTATTCTCCCAGGTGCTTAAGTTGAAAAAAGTGCTTAGCTCCATCCCTTTCAGCTTGCACTAAGCACTTTAATGGACTTAAACACCTTGGAGAATACCGCCCTAAGTGACTAAATCAGTCATACCTCAAAGGTCATGCCAGGTGCAAAGAGAGGGAGCTCCACGCTGAGATAATCCTCCTCCAGGTCCAGCTGATAGTTCCCCAGCTCCATCAGCTCCCAGTCCAGCTTCCGGCCCCCCACACGCAGCTCCCAGGGCTGCTCCCAGGGCCGCTCCCCTGGGCTGTAGTACAGCTGGATCTCCACACTGCTCTCTCTGCACCTCCCCTCCAGCCATGGGCCAGCGTCTGCCGGCCGACCGGGGAGAGAAAACAGCTGTTATAGTGCTAGAGTTATTTTAGGAACTGACAGAAAAGTGTCAGAACACTAGTTCATTATTCTCTCTCTTTCTCTCTCTCTCTCTCTCTCTCTCTCTCACACACACACACACACACACACACACACACACACACACACACATACATATATACCCACACACACACACGCACTCACACCACACACACACACACACACACACACACACACACACACACACACACACACAAAGGAGTTGACTGAAATTTAGCAGACGCTTCTATCAAAGTCACAATGACTCAGAATAATGTCAGGTCTCAGAAAATCTGGAACAAAATCTACAGTGCATCACCCAATTATCTGCTACAGCCGCACCACCATGATGTGCACAGACATACGAATGAAGAAAGGAGGTTCAATTACCCGTCAGCTTCTCATCACAGACTACGGTGGCGCTGTAGTCGAATTCTTCAGCATTTGATGTGAGATTAAGAGTTAGGATGAAATCCAGGCTTGTTCTCATGTAGCCACCTCTTATGCGCTGGTTTAGAAGAAAGAGCATTGGTAAGTCACTTAAATCCCCATACCATACAGTGGCAGTATGATAACATTCCATTTTGTCATCTTACTTCAACCACTCACATCAAAACCAACCCGTGACAGTTATTGTATCCAATCAACGCGATTTGTAGTTTCTCAACTATTCCAAACAAACACAAGTCAGTATCTAATTAATTTAACAATACAGATACAGAATACAGATATCTCTTTCATATACAGTATCACTGTTATTTGTGTTTTGTATGTTTTGTATATTTGTTGCGGTTCGTATGGTCTACTAATTGGTTCGTCCATTCCATCTCAGTCCTGAAATCCCTTTCAACAAGCGCAATCTCAGATCCTTAAGCTCCAGAGCGCATCATCTGACATGAGAGAGGTTAGGTTCATTGCCCAAACCAGTAGTGTTGGGGGAGTAAGGCACACATTCCACTGCCCTGGGACAGTATAAGGCCTTATTAACCTGAGTCAGTGGATTCTCATCTCTCTCCGCAAGGGTGTAGCACCAAATTTTGGGCCCTATGCACAAGCAGTGGCCATGGGCCCCACTCATGTTCTGGAATACTACTCAAGGGCGCTGTAACTCAGCTTCCACACCCCCCCCACATTATAACACCTGTCTACATGTCAAACTCCTCTCTTCCGTTTCTTACCTTCTGGGCTATAGTTGGATGTGAGAAAGGTACTCTTAATTGATAAATGAAACTTCCATTCTTTAAGTGGACCTGGGAGATATGGAGGGCCTGTTTTTGTGCTTGAAGCCATGAGACACATTGTCCTCCAATGGTTAAGCGCTTAAAAGACATCTCCTGCGGGAATGGACCCACAGTCATGAAGAAAGCCTTCTCAGAGCATACAGTATCTGTGAGTTTAAAAATAAAGAACAAGTTTGTTAAACTGACATCATTGTTTCAACACAAGCATCTGTTACAAAAATCATTCTCAGCTCAGTTTTGTAACTGTAATTGTAACTGCTTATCAAAAGGGAATTTGTCAGTGGCAATTATACATAGCCTAATGTTGCACAAAGCAACTTTAAAAGTGTGATTGAGACGAGCAGTAGTTTGTTGCTTACAAAATGCAAAGTCTACTTGTGTTTCATATCAGGCACTCCTCTACTTGGAGTTGTACTTGAACATCCTGTCTGATCGCACCCTTGGTAGGTCTTCATGGAAATTAACACATGGTTATTGTGATCAGCCAAAAAAAAAACACATGAGGTAGACCTTAACCGTTAATGAGTCTTGGTGTGTGAGGGAGGGAGTGGGAATGCAGAAATCTGAAAGTGCGGTGCTGAGTCCGAGACCAGAGGCTATCCTCCCACTCGTGCATGAAGAAAAGGTCAAGAGAAATGACCTTGGACAGCTGGCCATTCACTCCATCAATCTAGCAGTGAGGAGCAAAAAAAAGAAAAAGTTTTATGAAATCAAATTCAGTTTTTCACAGGTAGTTGGCAACTGTTTTTTTTTTTAAACTGTAATAAAAGTCATTTTTTTCTGGTGGAAATATGTAGAAAATGCATGCTGGCTTATTTGCTATGTGTTGATTGACTCTGTACTATTGCTTTACTTCAGTCTAACTCAGTTCTTAACCCTAGTGGGCTCACTAGCCCCTGTAGACCCTGAAGCCCTAAATGCTCAACTGGCATGAACGTGACTGGCATGATTTCCTACTGTCAGTAAGGATGAAAACAGTGGTAAAATGTAGATCAATTAGTGAAACAGCAGCCAATGCTAACTGATAAGGACAATGAAGTCTTGTTTTCCTATGCCCCCATTAGTTATTGTTAGCTGACAGTTTGCAAACTAAGTCTATGCTGTAACAACTGTTGTCATTCTTAAACCAACTGACAATCGTCAGCCTCAACAGAACAGACATACGGTAGCATTGATTGGCTTTGGATTTCTCCTTTAAAAGCCAGTCAAGTCTGAGAGTTTAGGGGTTAAGAAGGATACTGGGGTTGAGCAAACAACTTCATAAAAAGCCCTTCACTGCCTGAATGTGGTGTGTTCAGCTAGCTGACATGTGTTTGAACAGGTAATGACTTCAACCACACATTGCTCTGGGGCGCCAGGAGCTGGTTTGTAAGAAGTACACAGGAAGAACGAACACAAGCGACCTTATTTGGCCCTCTTTACCTGAGTGTGTGTGCCCTCCGCACCGAAAGGGATCCTGACCTGGAGAACTCTGTCATTTGAGGTGACCTCGTAGCCACGCTCACGGACTGTGCAATCAGTCAGGGCTTCACCGCCAACCCCAAGCCTCACACTGCTGTCTCTGACTAGTCCGTGAACCAGAGGACTGAGGCTCAGAGGAGACGACCACACCAGATGGTCCCCTTCAACCACAGCACCATCTGAGGGAGAGAGACAGAGAGGGAGGAAAGAAAGAGAGAGAAAGAAAGAAAGAGAGTAAGAGAGAAAGAGAGAGAGAGAGAGAGAGAGAGAGAGAGAATATTTTATAATATATTCTAATGATATTACTTTGGTTATAAAGCACTTTTCTTCACACCAAAAATGCTCTTTGGTGGAGGAGAGGGTAAAGTCTTTACTTGCAGTTACATGTACAGCCACAAGGTGGCACCCACCACCATCATAGCACCAGAGGTTTTTTCCATCCACTACGCGGTTCAAAGATGCTGGACATAGCAAACAGAATAGATGGATGGACGTCACAATTACTATGAAAAGACTGACTATGTGGCAGAGCAAAGTTCTTACTCAAGACGCATGCCACCGACAGATCCAACGTTGTGAGATGCCCCTGCCTCTGGATCAGAACAAACGCGCTCACAGCCTCAACCATCACTCCTTTGTCCTATGTGACAGAAACGTTTTACACAGGTGAAGAGTATGGTATTGTGGGTATGTCTATAAGTTAGTATATAGTAGACGCAGGGCTAAGGAGTTCAGACTGTTGGCAGCGTAACGTTTGTTTTGATTGGAAAAGATTACCAATCATCTCCACTAATTCAACTTCATTTAACTAATTTCAACTTAATTCAAACTTAATTTAACAAATTCATTTTTGCAAGTTTTTAGTCCTCTATCCTGTATGACAGAAATATTTTACACAGGTGAAGAGTATGATATTGTGCGTGTCTATATGTTGTGTATAGAGAGGAGTATTCCTCTGACCGAGAGTGTATGAGAGTAGGGTGAGGAGTAAGCACAGCGGAGTACAACACGTGTGTCTGTGGCGTTAATGACGTAGCCCAACGCCAAGGCCTCCCGCACAGCCCTAGGTTGGTTCCGGGCTCCTCCAGGCAAGTAGAACATCACCCTGCCTTTCTGTTTCAGCTGCTCTTTCTGTTCGGAACACAGACAGACAGATGGAGAGAGAGAGAGAGAGAGAGAGAGAGAGAGAGAGAGAGAGAAGAGAGACAGACAGACAGAGAGACAGGCAGATAGAGAGACAGGCAGGCAGACAGAGAGACAGGCAGACAGACAGACACAGCAATTCTGAGTGTGTGATGGGAGATTTAATGACCTTTACAGTGCCAAAAAAAAGGCCAGGGGGAGGAAGTCGATGTCCCAAGGATCATGACAACAGGGAAATCAGACGCATCTCAAGGTGCACAAAGGAGGAAATGAAAGTGAAATTCACAAAGGACAACAGCTTTCAGTTCCATTAACAACAACAAAAAAAAACTGATCTTGGAGTTGCGACAGCATGTTGCTTGTCCAAATGATAATAATGCTATTAAATACAAAGCCAATACAAACCATGGGTGGAACATCCATCCAATTCTTGGTGTTGTTTTGAGGAGCTGGGGTCTGTGGCTTGATGGAAACCTAGGAGGCAATCATAAACAATTACTACAGATAAAGACAATACATTTGCGGAGGTAGTGCAAGGACAAACTTCAAAAGAAATAATAATTACAAAAAAACAACAACAAAAAAAACACTGCTCACTTGATAAAAAAAAATTCTTGTTATTGTAATGCTGACCGACCTCTGATGAAGGTCGCAACTGAAACGTCAGTACCCCAATAAGAATGTTAAATGCTTATTGGGGTATGAATGCCAAAATGTCAGAATTCCAATAAAAACGTTTGCCAGTCAGGGATCTATTTCCTATAAACATAGTTCCTAACTAAGTTCGCAATTTCCCATTGCCAACCAACTAAGTTGCTGTCTGTTTAGCAACTATGCTTTTGGGAAACGGACGGCAGGTATGCAATGTTGTTTGAAGTTTGCATCTGGTGCAAAATAGCTGCAACTGCAGGTCCAGGTGTGCAGGTCCTCTTCAGCTATTAGGAGTCCAAGAACCACATGGTAATGGAAACACTGCTCATACTGATATAGCGTTCTAGTTCTTCCTCCATACAAAACAAATAAACTGACCTTTGTAAAATGTATACAGTTATCCCTGATTGATCCTAGTCAATAAAGATAATCATATCAATCATATTATCTGTTTGTTTGTTTGTTTGTTTAGTGTGCTTATTGCAATATACTGCTCCAGGCGTAACCAAAACCAGCGTCTACTGTAGTTGTTCAGAATAGTTTAAATCTGGATTCAGTTCAGATTTCCAAATCTGGATTTTCTCTGATCCAGATTAAATGATTTTGAATAACTGGGCCCTGACCATTAGCAATCAGTATTAAGACCAACAGGCCATGAACACACTTGAAAGTGAAGGTGATTATGCTGCTTAGTATTTCCAAGAAACACTGAAGAACACCACCAGTGAAACTCCAAAGTTCACTTCTTGCGTATATGGGGAATAAGATACTTTGTACTTTACACTGAGCGAAAAAAAAAATTGTAGCTTTCCTGACTTGCCCTGACCTCCATGTAGTTTTTCTCACACATGATGTCACGCTGGCTCCAGGGCTGAGGTAGGAGGCAATGCAGGTGGAGAGGGTAGGCCTTCAATTGCCCCCCGGCCTGCTGGTTCACAAACCACACCTGCAGAGAGAACTCAGAGTCCGCCTACACAACAGCACAGAGCGTCATCAAGTTATGAAGTAAAAAGAAACACACACACACACACACATGGAGGAAAGTATTTATATCTGACAAGTGAGTTATGATATTTTCATACTGTACATAGTTGAAAGGGAAATCAATGCAGCGTTACCTTATTGACCACATGGCAGGCCAGGTATGACGCACGGAACACCAAGTTTCCATGGTGATCGAACAGAATGGTGTAGCCACATTCAGCAGCTCTCTGATTAGATAGGAAGTGTATTCCAGTGCCATCTGGGATATTAAATTATTTCCTCGCGTCATCCAAAACAAATGACTCAGATGAAACAAATTATATTTTGAAAATTGTTACAAAATTTGTTGTTAAATCAGCCTCGATTTTTTATCAACAGCAAAGAGGAAGTTCAAGTTTTACCTTCAATGTCAAAGCGGGACTTGTGACCAAGAAAGCTGGATTTGATAGAGACCCAAAAATTTCTGTCATGGCACGCAGTCACAAAGGTCCCTAAATGTTATAAAAACTGGAATTAAAAGTTGGTGAAACGAGGACCCACGTCATAGTACATCACCAGCAGCGTGCCCACTGGGTTGTGACAAGGTGAGTCATCTAAGACCCTTCAAGGTGCCTTCCTGCTTAGCAAAAGTCTGACAGGCAGTCTAAGAATAACTGAACAAAATTCACAACAGGTGGGAGGATCTTGAGTTGACTTGATGACTTGACTTGATGAATCATCTCTGACTACAACAGAAAACACCAGATTCCCCCCAATGATGCATCCAGGCCTTTGTCTGAGACATTAAAAACAACACTGATTCTCTTCCCTCTCTAGGACAATGGGACATTGCAAATCACAGCACACTTCCTGTAAACATGCTTGTGTATTGTACATGTTATGCGTACCCTTCTAAGCAAACATATTGTCGATAATACAGAGTCTCTGAATATAGACACTTGGCAAGAATGTAGTCTATTGGATATTCCGATCAGCAGTCCATTGTGAATGTGTCACTGGATACACAGTGATGCCCTTACCCAATGGCAGCACAGTGACTGGTGAGCAAATGGTCTGATTCATATACAGCAAAACAACACCAAGGAAGATAAGAGTCCTGTTTTGAAAAAGAAAAGGAGGAGAGAGATGGGATATTTTTTTCCAAAATCAAAATGGCAATTCTAGACAATAAGCTTCTCCTCTGTCTTCAGCATTTAAGTTACTTTTGTAAAGTAGATGGAGCCTTTAAACTCAGTGCGGTTGCCTATTTGAAACCTTTATCAAGATATTGAAAAACCAAATGTACAACTTGCTATAGCCACAGTCAAGCTTTTATCAGAGTTCCTGGTTGCAAAGTAATTAGACTATGTAGCATAGAAATTATCAAAAACAATTGCCTGTCATTGTGGAGTGCTTACACTAACCTTCATTCAAACCAACTTCAAGGATTACTTTCTGTAATTTACCTCAATAATTGATACGGGTCCATAACTCTTTTCAAAACATTCAGTATGACTGTCGACAAAAACACGGTGTGTTTTTTAATCGTTTTACACCGTTTGTCAGGGTGTTTGAGTGTCTTCCGATTCCTGGTTTCATGTTGATTACATGTGACCATCGCACCTGGTGTGTAGTTTTGCACCACAGAAGCTAGGTGAGGGAAAACTGCAAGCATGAAACTGAGGAGTAACCTTACTAGCCTTTCAATAACGGATGGGGGAATTTGTAAAAAAATAAAATAAAGAGGTAGGATACAACAGGTGATACTAAAGTGGCTTTCGCGTTGCTTCTCATATTTGAAAGCTACGTTTTTCCCATATCAGGCACCACTCCGACAACCCCTTGCGTGGAAGAGTGCTCATAGAGTAACGGTATTGCCTCGAGAGAGGCACGAATAATGGACAGTCAAAAACTCATCATGGGGGTATTTCAGAAAATTGCTGTAGTATAATCTGAAGAATAAGTGCAACCATACGCGTGATCACCAGACGCATAGAGCAAAAAAGATGTGGCTATCCCCGCGCGCCATCAAATGCGGTCCCAGTTGCGTCTCGTCTTGACAAGAGGTGTGTCAGCGAGGGACTAACGTTAGTCATGATCCAAGAAAAAGGGATGAAGAGGGTTTATGGCTAAATAATCAAACAACGCAGGTACCAGAATGAGCAGCTCTTGTGTAAGTTGACACATTTTGCGCGCAATTATTGTAAGCAATAAGCATTTTGCATGATAATGACACGAAATCAAATCGGGGACTGGAACATTATCTGACAAAGTCTTGCTCATTAAATGTGATGCGTTTCGTATTTAGTCATTTAGTCCAAGGAAAACATATTCATTTTTGTTTAGAAATGCGTTCTACTATATGGGCTACTCCAATAACCTACATCTTTTGCAAGCATCAGTGTTACAGGCGTTGCTAGGATACAAGGGATTCAAGGGCGTGTGCTTGCCCATCTGCCTTTATGATAGACTGTACAGTAACATCATATCTTTGCCTTCATAACATGAATAATCAGTGGTTTCAAGACCATTTCTCCTCTTTATGCAGAAACGAGACAGTGAGCAGAAGAGGAGATTGCAGCACTTTCAGTCTGACCTCGCCATTTTGGGGTCTTTACAGGTTTGCCAAAAATTTAACTGGAAAGCTCAGCACAATAGAGATTAGAGGAATGTAAATTGGATACGGCAAATACAGGCTTGTTATATTTTCCATGGTCTGGTCTCACTCTTTCTGCTCTAGGGTTTTCGGTACTTCCAGCCTTGGCTGAGAGGCAAAGAGGAGCTGCTACTGACAATAGTTAATGAAGATCAGGTGAGAACATTCATACAAACACTTGACATTTTTGTCAAGCCTGCAAAGCTACTTAGTATCTGACAGAATACTAAATGCTTTCAGAGAAACATAAAGGGGTTGGAGAGAGAGAGAGAGAGTGTGTGTGTGTGTGTGTGTGTGTGTGTGTGTGTGTGTGTGAATGCATGTGTGGTGGTGGGGGGTCTTGATGCACACACAGGCTTGACAAACATACAATAGGCCTGCGGGGCACATCACAGCATGAAACAGCTATACATGAATCCAGTGACTTGGATCATAACCAGCCCTTTTTTTTTAAGTCCATCTTTCGTCTCAGTCTTTCGTCTCTGTCCCCTCACAAAGCACACTGTGCAACCTGACTGTGCTGTCTGTATCTGATGCGTTGCCCACAGGGCTGGCAGTCTCCTGGCTTCCCGGTCTCGGCAGCCTCCTCCTCCTCCTCTTCCTCCCTCAGCAGCCGCAGTTCCAGCAGCTACAGCTTTGGCAGTGGCTATGACAGCTCTCCCCTGCCTGGAGAGAGACCTCCTTTGGGGGCCAGAGCCCAGCAGCAACGCATGCAGATCCAGCTTCAGGTTCAGCAGCAGCAGAAGCAGCAGGAAGAACTACATCAGGCCAGAAGGTGGAGAGAGCTGCTCAGTATCCTATAATGCATTGCAGGCTTACAGGCATGCATGCTCATGGCATGTGTTTAAAGCTAGAGTCGGACATCCTGTGTAAACAGTTTGAACAAGCGAGGCATTTGAAAACAATACACTAAAACTGACACCAAACACACTAAAACTGCCATCAAATGACCCATAAACTGTTATAGTAGCATCACAATGACTCCAATGTAATCTTTTAGGTTTAGGTAAATTAAGCCAAAAATAATTGCATAGTTCCTGTTTTACTTACAGTGCCTGTGAAAAGAATGTAAACACAATTTTTTGGTTTATGGAAGCATTCATATTACTGCAAAGCAAAAGGTTGACAGCATTGTTAAACTTAACACAGTATGTGCCAAATTTTGTAACATAATCTGGCTCATTGCACACCCAGAATTATCAAGCAAATGATATGGCTTTTAACCAATGCCATTAAACAATATTTGATTCAGGAAGATAAGAAGGTTAGATAATATAAAAAAAGAAAAACAGCCCTTTTGTCACTGAGCAAAAGAAATGAGAAATCATTTGGAAAAGGAGTTGAGGATTTAGTCGGGAAAAAGAATTCAGATTTTTTTCCTAAAGGCTTGTGCAAACATGCATTGATGTGGTGGTGCATTTGTCAATAAGTGCTATGTACTTTAACTTTTGTCCACCCTTTTATGAAATTGGGTTGTTCACCCCCTTACCTGGTGTTACATATGTGGGTAAATGCATTTTGGTCTCAGTGCATGCCTTTTCCTAGTTTGGCATCCTCAATTTTAGCTCTTTTTTAAGCTTTAGCTTAGCATAAGTGCAGGAGTGTAAAGTATCCAGATAGCAACTCTTTTAAAGCTAAAATTGGGGTTGCTGGACTATGAAAATGCAAGCACTGACACCAAAATGTAACACCAGTTAAGACGGTGAATAACCAAATTTCATGAAAAAGGTGGACTATTCCGTTAAGACTTCTCTGTCCAATTACTTCTATGGCCTTCAGTTACGTACCATTACATACATAGTCTTACTTTTGAGGTGTTATCAGAACATCAGGTACAATTCACACCATTTGTAGGCTAGGGGGTAAGGATGACTCTAGAGGGCCTGGCAGGGCGCCTCAGAGAACACTGTAATATTATATAATCAGTGCTTGTGGAGGCTCGTAGGGCCCAACATTTCAAGGAGTGCCCCTGTTGGTAGGCAGTGTTGGGCAACATACATTTGGATCATGATCCTTAAAAGGTCCTTGTTACCCAAGGTGTGAGAACCCTGTTGAACCCTATATGTATTGAGGACCAGTGACGCAGTTCTGAGTACAAGTATGTTCTGACCCTACACCAAATGACTTTTTTGGCGGGTTTGGGGGGCGGGTGTTATTTCATAGGAGCAGCGAGTCCCATCTCCTTCCTGCCTCACCCAGTGAGAGAGAGATCGCTGTGCCTGTGAGTATATCTCAACACCCAGTATATGCTTCACTGCTCCTCTTCCTCCTCCTCCTCCTCTTCCTCCTTGTTTCGGGCTCCATATCCGCTCTTTTAAGCACTGACCTTAAATGGCCCGGGACAAGAAAAGAGAACTATTAGAGGGGGTTTGTTTTTATTGGTACAAATCCACGTAGGACATCAGTGAAGTGCATGAAAATAGACATTTTCCTTTGAAAAAACATCAAATGTTTCTTTGGCTGCTTTTACTTATCGCAGGAAATGAACTGCACGCTGTTTCTGTTGGCCGGCTATGCTAAATACGGGCGTCCATACGCCTGGATTCGGTCCAATCACGAACGGCTGGTGAACATTGGGGGAACTGACTCGCTGGTCAAAGATACACCCATGAAATTGAAATCAGTCACAGAATGGTCTTCACAAGGTTTGATCGATCTCTTGACACATCTGCTTCTATAAGTACCCGCCACTAGCATCCACAATTGAAAGCAGAAACAATAGTTGTAAAGGCACACTGTGCAACTTTTTGCTGTAAAAGCTGCAGAAAAGGCTCATAAAGCCTTCAAAACATTTCCCACAGCCTTACTGGCACTGATGGAACATGTTAATGATGTCTTATGTCTTGTAATGATGTCCTTTTTATTTTACCTGCCAGAGAGGGTAAAAGCAGACTACACAGTGTATATCCTAAAGGGTTGGAGTAAAATTTGCATTTACCCACTCTTCATATGACTATATGTCATGCAAATTAATTAGGAGATTAGGAGAGTGCCAAAACAAATTGCCTAAAACGGCACTCAAACAGTGGCGAAAAGTTGCATGGTGTGCCGGTAATGTTCTCAGCGAGTCTTTTGGAAAGTAATCAAAAACCTATGAGGCCATGGGCCAAGTATGAGTAAAACAGATAGTGGTATCGAATCTGCCATGTTTTGTCTTCTCAGATATCCGTGTTTGGGACATGGTGAGTGAGCTGGTGGGCTTGTGCACTATGCCCCCGCCGGACAACCCTTTTTCCCTGGACACACGCTACCTCCAAACCCTGCCTCTTCCCGACCGATTCCTTGTAACTGGGGCCCTGCTCAACTTTCTGGAAGTCCTTGTTGTCCAGGGGAATCAGGAGGAAGTGTTCTATGACATGGGTGCGTCAGGGGCTCGTCTCTCCCTAAGCATACAAACCAGTTCCCTGGAAGGATATCTGTTCCCAGTGGTGGAGTGGTGGGAGGATTGATTATTCCAAAAATTCTCAAGCTGCTTCCTCTTGGCTTTTTGTCTTGTCAAGCATCAATTCGGGGAAAGGAATAATTCACTGATAGATATATTTGATATGTTTAGTAGGCCGTAGTGAAAGACGGGAAACCCTATCTGAGAGATACACTCGAGATCTCATACACAACACTTCAAAGGCTTATTTGTCTCTCTTGTCTCCCTTTGTAGTTGTTCAGGAAATGAAGTGGCTGAGACATCTTCACGTTAACAGCTTGTCTGACATGCTGCAACTTCGGGGAAATGTTACGCGCAGCCCCCGTGCACCAGAGGACTCTGCCGAAGAGACATAACCCTGATGCCCCTGAAGCCCCTCTGCCTTTTCTCTCTCTCTTGCCCCTTACGAACATACGGTATGAATAAGTCCTGTAGTGTGGCAGTCTGTAACCACCCTATAAGGCCTCTGACTGACTGAGCATGTCCATGTGCTTAAACCGGTTTAAAGGACAAATCCAGTTAGTCATCCATAGAGTCAGTCCATTGTTACACACTGTCGAGCTCACTGAGTGCTGTCAGTAATATAAATGAAATAACTAGATTTGGTCTGTGTTTTATCCAATTGTACTTGTCTTTTTCTTACTGACAACACCCTATGGACAGTGGCTATGGACAGTGATTCACACTGGATTGATCCTTAAGATAAGATAAGATAGATAGATAAATAAATAAATAGATAACTCCTTTGAATAGTCCAGGAATACTGTATGTTGTACTGCACTGTAATCTCTAAATGTTGCAACGTTATTGGTGCAATGGTGCTAATTATTGCCATATATTTGTGTCTTCATGATTTTAAGTATTCTGTTTCTGTGCAATAAAGGTTTCATTCCAGACAAGAGTGGAACAAATGAACTGCTAGTTGTAGTCTTTAATATTTAATTTAGCTTATTTCAGGTTGATCAAAATAGCCTATCACAATGATAGTTCTCAAGGCACATCTGAAATCTGACCCCACCACCCCCCTGAGTGATTTGACTGGTTAAAGTTAATGTTTTGTAGATGATCTGCTACTGTATGCCTCCTCAGTGGTTGCATTCAAACAAAAAACCCACTCTATATCTTGACAGGCCAGACCATACTGCTGAGCTAAGTTTAGATCTCTAGGCTAACCACTGTATGTTTTTCTATTATTTATATATTTTTATTTGACCATTTGATCCATTTGAGTCCCATTGAGACATTCAGCCACTTTTGCAAGGGGAGCCCTAAATGTTCACATGATTATACAGTATGAACACATGATTTAGAACTCTGTACCTCAGGGTGACCCAACGTTTCTGATTGCGGGCCGCATACTGGAAAATCTGAGCTGCTAGCCCCATGAAAGAGATCTGAAGGCTGCACTTTGCCACAGGGCCTTAGTCTGGCCTCCCCTGGTTCACCTCATCAAACTACTATACTAATGGACCACACTAATGGACTCTAACTTAATGAGAGATAACCAGCCCTCTATTGAGCTCAAGCATTGAGGATGAAAAGTCTGTAGGCTACCCCTGTAGGAATGTAGCTCTTGTATACCAGTCTCCGCTGAAGTTTTATCTTGTTATATTTCTTATTATTTATTCATTTTATTTTAAAATTGTGGTATTCTGTGCTTGGAAATGAAATAGACTGCACAACAATAAATAAGAAAAGGAATACAGTATGCCTACAGTACATTCCTGTCCCCCGGCTCTAAACGTCTCCACACACACACTGAAAGGCCAGTGGGAGAGGAAGGGTCAGGTGAGTACACACACACACTGAGGGTTCAGCCTCAACCCAGAGGGGCCCTAGCCATCATCAAGTCTGTGATGGAATTTTGTTTTCCTTTACTGTAAGGTCAATCTTCCACCTTTGAGCCAGAGAGGGCTTTGCAAATACATTCCTCAAATATTTTACTATATTGTATTTTTTCTTCACCTAAGAATTTTTGTGGCATATTTGTAAAAACACAAACCAGCAGCCACATAGCTTCTGTTGAATATGAGCCAAGACATAACGCAGGACAATACAAAGGAATGTTTATGTATAAAACGTTTTATTCCATAAAATACATAATATATTTAAATTTCCACTCAGACAAAACATCACGGTATAAAACAACATACAAGAAAATGGAGACAATTTAAAATCCTTTAAAAGCAGGCACTTCCTCCTCTCTTTAAATAGTCCTTAAATGTGCCTTTGTGACGTTAGTTAAAATGAAACTTTATTGACTCCACATGTCAGTTTAAGGCAAAAAAACAAAACAAAAAAAAACAAAAATGAGGCACCTTTTGAATAGCTTAAGCCATGCAATCATCTTCTCTGTCAGCTTATGTAACAACATGCCACGTTGCTTTAGTAACTGCAAAGGTGGAGGGTAAGGGGGTGGGGGTGGGGTAGACTTTTATGGATCACAGACATAAATCTCGACTGGAATAGCTGGGCGCTTTGCCCGTTCTCCTCCCAACTTGTCCACCAAAGTCTGCGCTTGTGCCCAGGGGCGAGAAACCAGAACGCCACTTAAGCACCAGCTAGCTTGCTAGCGTGCGAGTGAGCGAGGTGCCCCTGCCACTGTTCCCAGTCTCTGCTCGACTGCGTCACGCTTCCCCTCATTACCAGGTGTCGCTGCCACCGTGATGAGGCAGCAGCCCACGCAGCATGAGTCGGAGAGCTGGAAAAAGAAAGATTCCGAAGGCCTGATGTTAAAGGGAAGTCATGCAGACTCAAGATCGGAGGAGATGGGAAGAGGGGAGTGTGTGTGTGTGTGTGTGTGTGTGTGTGTGTGTGTGTGTGTGTGTGTGTGTGTGTGTGTGTGTGTGTGTGTGTGGCATTAAAATGCAGGTGCACGGTAAGCGTACCCCTACCAGGCTGCATTGAGCACACCTTGTTCCCCAGGACAGCACAGGCACGCACAGGAATAAATTACGCCTTGCCCCATGGGAATATCACGATCTGGCATCCTGCCTACTCAACGCCTCCCACCCCAAATGCAAATAGCTTAAAATTGGTCAACGCGGAGGAGTTAGACTCCATCAGGCTATGATGAGATAGAGATGGGCATGTGCCACTTCTGATATTGGCTCAAACACTGTGCTGTGGTTTAGACAAAATCCTCTTTTATGGCAAAGAAGCCATTATGGCAAAGAAGCCACTAAAATGCTAACAGATGCACAAAAACAAAACATACACTGAACTACAACAATCTGTTTCATGTTAAGGCCACATGCCGATTTAAGACTATGACTATCACTACAATCTCTGGATTTGTCATGGTGTACGAAAACAAATAAATGTATGTTTGTTTGTGATGTGCTCGTATTTTGTAATGTGCAGGGAAATGCAAGGAGTGTTGGAATGGTGCCCAGCGATTGTTCCACGCTAGTCCCACTGTCCCGGCTGCCAAACTGCTCCAAGTAAAATAACACACTGCGGCCTTCGTAAACTGTGACTGAATGCTCAACTCAACTGACCTCATCGTCTGCAGCACTTCCCTGTTCTTTCCCAAATCCCCCGGGGGAAAAACCCTAACTGCAGAGTAAGAGACCCTTCAGTCAATCCCCATCCCAATCAAATTCATGAGAAGATCGATAATCCTAGCCAGGTGCACACAATCTTAAAATATTAATAATAATAATAAAAAAAAGTTTTACATAAATAAATAGAATTAAATCAACAGCAGTCTTGTTTTTGTGAATACTTCTGTGCTAGATTTGTCAGTTCAGTGGAATAGTCTGAGGTTGATGTTGACATCAAGCGGTATCCTTTGTCCAGTTGAATTCGGTACAGTTCGGTTCAGTTATTGTGCGGATGCTGGCGCAGTCCTTGAGATGAATCGAGATGACATCGCTCCTGACTGATGGAACACAAAAGAGCGATAAAGTTCTTTCTAGTTGCCACGGAAACTGACTGATTTCGGCTTCCTCTCCCTCTTGAAAGGGAATAAAACCAAAGCCCCCTGACTGACGACAGGAGGGCCCTTTGTGCTTCCCCAACTGTCAATGCAGATGAAACGCCGTGTACCCGGAAATACCAAGAGCCAGTCTTTTGAAGACCATGTAAGGGGAGGAAGTGAAAGTCCGTTCAGGACCAGCTGGGTGGCCTCCCACCCCCTCCCTCCAACTCAACCCCCTCTCTCCCCATACACACACACACACACACACACACACACACACACACACACAGATATAGCCAACTCTGCCACCTCCAAAATGAAGCAGTCGGCAGTCTAGCGTGTAGGTCAGTCCCCTGGAGCAGTCTGGGCGTCTCAATGCCAGCTGTCGCTAGCGGAGCCTCTCCGGGTGATGGCTCTGAGGGGGCTGCGGGACACTGATCCTCTTCGCCTCCAGCGCACTGTTACACAACACAGGGAAGAAAGAACAGAGTGGGTGTTACTGGAGGTAATGGAAGTAGTAGGTACAAAGCAGAACACACACACACACACAAAATGCATTCACACACTTATTATTACAGAATGCCTCAAAAGGATCTAGGTCTAGATTGGATTTGAGCATTATCAACTTAAATGATCTAACATTTTTATCTCAAGGAACTACAGAGAGATTCAGAGTGTGTTTCATTCATACTACATCAAGCGGCTATTCCATAGACAACATATGCAAATACATAGGCAAACCAACACGGTTCACAGTGGGTGAATCTTTTTTTTTTCAACCCCCTCACCTTTTCCTAGGCTGGCTGGTAGAGTCGAGCCTCTCGTTGAACTAGGTGACGCTGGCGCCTTGTCCTCCTTTGCCCGCACCTCAGGCTGTGGGAGTGTGGCACTGCCCCCATCCTGCCAATCATTGAGTGCCCTCTGGAAGGATTGCGCCAGGCAGGCCGTCATGTCCTTGGCCCGCTCTGCCCTGCTGCACCAGAACACACGGCACTGCAGCTGCTGGCCGGGCTGCCGACAGATGTAGAGGAAGACGTTGGGCCGGGTGGTGTGCGAAGCGCAGTAGGCGATGTCCTGCAGGTAGGTCTTGGTGAGCTGTCGTCCCGTGCTTAGCTCTTTCACTTCGACGTAGCGTGGGCGCACCACCAGAGCGTGGTCCTTACCCAGCTTGCCTGGGGCCGGTGCGTCCCCCAGCAGCCGTTCGATGGCGTCCTCGGCCTGCTCCAGATCTAGCGAGAAGATCTTCTTGGTACCCAGGTAGTGCGCCTTGAAGATGGGGTCGCCGTGCGAGAGGCTCTCGATGCGGTCCCGTCGGAACTTACGCCGGATGGCCGCCGGCGAGTTCTTTAATGTCTGCATTATGTGGAAGGAGGTCAGAGACATGGCGGCGGTGGCGGGACTAGCAGAGGACCCAAACTCAGATGCTGGTTTCCTCTTTGATTGGTTGAAGTCTCTGCCCCTCTACCACTTTCAGGGCCCTCCTTTGCGCTCTTGTCAGCAGAGGTGTAGGAACACCTCACTTCACTGGAATCTGGAACAAGAAAAAAACAGAAAGACATTTAGCACCCGGAAGCAGGAACACTGATGATGGGCTAGCTCTGAAACATTTGTTTCACACTCTTTGTTTCGGTATCATTTCGGCATTCAGGATCATTGTTCAGTACAGTTTATGTTTGTTGTATCGTTTTGCTGCTGTGAGCGGTCCCCTTTCCTTTGGGACCAGGAAGTGGGACAGAAGTTCCAGTAAACACCGTCCAGAACACTGATGATGACCTAGACCCAAGACATTGGTTTCACATTTTTTGTTTCAGTATTATTTCATCATTATTGTTCAGTACAGTTTTGTATCATTTTGCTCCTGTGAGCAGTCTCCCTTTCTTTTGATCTTTTGATCGGACCAGGAAGTGGAACAGAAATTCCTGTAAACACTGTCCAGGAGGGTGCAGATGGCGAGGCTCGTTACGTGGAAGATGGGACGATCATGAGGGGATCGGTTTCACTCCTGACGCAGAGACCCAGACATTATTCATTCACCCGGCCAGACAGACATCACCACTCAGAGTGAGCATCACACAGAGCATCAAATATTAACTGGACAAGCCTGTGCTTTGGCCCACTGACAGTAACGTCTGGTGACTAGAGAGCAAAGGGTGCTGTCTGACCAAGACCAAGAATTTAATGTAACACTACGTAACTTTTTCGCCAGTATTTCAGGCATCCTTTTCAACATTTCGCTTTAGTAATGTCTGTATATTAATTTGGAGGGCATTCGGATGGCAAAAGGCTTTACAGCATGACTGTACAGCATCGCTGACTGTATCGCCATCAAACATCAGTTATCATCCTCTAGCAGTGCAAATAATGCTCTGTAAAATGCCTAAAAATAAATACATAAATAAATAAAAACAGGAACCAATAACATGACTAGAACCAGTGTGACAATGAGTACTCAGGACCCAGTGGAACTTTCCACCCTCAAAGAAGGAACTGTCTGTACTATATCCCTAATGGGAGTCATGTCTCAAAGTAAAAGTATTAGATGCCAGTGGTCAACCCACTCAGAGAGGGAAAACTTGCAAATGAGTGTGGAAGGTCCACTCAACATTATGTGCTGGTTTCTCTGTGGCAGAATACAAATGAGTTCCAAACATGACATGATGTGTGCCCCGCGTGCCGACAGAATACAGATTAGTACAGAACACGCCATGTTCTATGCCCGCGTAACAAAAACCCCCTCTAGGGCGTTTGTGTGGACCAGTGGCGTCTTTATGCAACTGTCCTACATCCTTGTTTTGTGAAACTGATGCCACTCACTGTTCATAACCGTACTGGAGACTAAACAGGATCAGGTTGTTCGTCCCATTGCAGACGTCCTGAAGTAAAAGTGGGTTAAGATTTCAGGGTGCCGTCTAAATGAGGTCGTTATGCAACGAACCCAGCTGCTGTCCCTTTTGTCTTTCGAGCTTCCCGACCAAATTCTCCTGTATTGTGTGGGCCCAGCAGTGGTGGCCATTGTATCACATTTTATTTTTTCCTCTTTTCTCCTTTCTTGGCCCATTATTTCAACATCCCCTTTCCCCCGGCATGCATGGCTTCAGAAGTCGTCCCGCAAACTGGAATCACAAGCACCCTGCAGCAGCTGCCATTGTTCAGGAACCTCCATTCTCAGGAAACAGCTTTGGTTCGCTGCAGCCCACCACCTCCTGCATTCCTTAACCTTCTCCCAAATCAACACGTACACACACACACACACACACACACACACACACACACACACACACACACACACAGATACATTCCATGACCCCAAACATTTCAGATGCTGAGCACAATGGCCTTTGTTTTTATGGTCCATGTGTCCATGTGTCACATGCAAACACAACTTCAAGGCAATAGAGCCCCCACTACTACTGCCACACACACACCTCATTTTCCCTTTCATAGAATACATTTTGATTGCACACATACTTAAATGACCAAACTCAACAACACAATTCACTGATAAGGCTTCCTTTAAAAAGTTCAGTGTGTCAGCTACAGGTGAGAAGCTGTGGAGAGCATTATTTGGCATGCTGCTCAACTGGATTCTTTCGCAATATTTACGTACCTACATGCTACAGCAGTGCCAAATAAGGGAGCTGCACAAAATTCAGTGAATGGACTTAACTGACAGACTGATAGCCATATTGAATGAGGACAAACCAGGCCAGTTTTTACCACAAGAGGGGATGATTCACTGAAGCGGACTACAAATTAATGGCAAATTTGACATTTCCTCTCAGCACCACTGAAGTCATAGCATCTGTTCCCGAGTCGGCATGATTAGTTGAAATGACGCGCACGGCACATACCCAAATGAAGCTCAGGCACTGACGTCCTCTTGGAAAATGTAGCGTTAACTGCTCTTATATAAAACGTGCAGCTGCTTCCTGCTCATCACATTAATTATCCACAGTTTCTGAGCCGAGCTGTGAACAGCGAAATTTCAACTATCTTAATGTTTCAGAGAGTGAATTGCAGGCACAATCAGTCAGCGTTTTGTGGCGAAAGTTCAAAGTTCAAGTTGCCAGAAAATTTGGGATGTCATAATTTTGGAAGAGTATGCTGATGTTATAAGTGTATGACTTAGTCCATGTGTTACTAGAGATGTATTCTACAGAATATATTTTTTTCCCGAAATTATCTTACCTTGTGAATGAAACCAATGTTAGTCCTCCCGGCTGGGTTGGCTGTCTGGCTGTATTCGCCTCGACTGCAGAGAGTTGAGGTCGTTGGAGTTTACGCTCTGCTCCAATACACTCCCGTTTGTTTAACCAAACCCTTTTCTCTTTTGCAACTCAAGTCTCAAAGTCCCGACGGAAAACAGACTAACTACTTCGCTTCCACCCAGGTCTGTAAATTCTACCGATTCCACACACAGTGTATTTGTTCTCGAAACCTTGCGTTCATCAACGGAGCGATGCGGAGTGCTCAATGAAAAAGCGTGGGCTTCTATCATAGGACGTACGCGGATGGTCTGACTGGCTGTTTGAGTGTGAGTCAAACTTGCGTCTGTACCGCCGCTTTTAGCAGCCAAGGGCACGCCTTCTTTGTGCGAGGCGTGCTGTGATGGGAACAGAAGCTGGCTGAGGTGAATGCTACGTGTGTTGCTCCAGGCTGTCCAGCCCTCACATCTGTTTTCAAAAAGAGATCACAGGGGACAAAGTGTGCCCGGAGGCAGGGACAGGGAGGGAAGGAGGGAAGGTGAAAGTGACCTGGGCATAGGCCCTATGCTCCAGCAGCTGCCTGTCACCATGCAATGCAAATAATCAGAATTTCAGATAGCATCAGGTTTGATCTTGACAGGGACACAAGGAAACCACAAGTCTGAGTGTGTCAAGTCCAGTCAAGGGATTTTCAAGTCATTTTTATTGTCATTTCAACCATATATGCTGTATACATTGAGCCAAAATGCAGTTTCACTATGGATAAAGTAGTCTTACATTTAAAGTAAGACATTGAAGACAAGGCGACATATGTAGTACATGCATGAGGAAAACATTCAGTGCAGTGACTACTTAAGGTAGTGCATTATTGGACAGATGAACAACACAGGACAGGGCATAACTCCAGCGTACTACAGTGGCTAATAGAGGAGTGAGGTGGAAGTATGTACTTTAAAAATTGGCAGCAAAGAAAGAAAAGTGGAGGAGTGCATTCCAGCTCAGTTTGAGAGTTCTTGTATCATGTCTCCTTGTTCAGGTGTCTGACTGCTTGGGGGAAGAAGTTCTTCCCCATTCTGGAGGTGCAGGCATTTATGATAATGTAATCTTCGCAGTAATAATGAATGGCATGTAACTCATGGTACGGTATGTAATCTTCGCTGTGAGAGCTGTCCAAAGTGGAACTTTACTGGGACACAAAGAGTTTGTTTACCTTTGGAAGTTTGCATTGTCACTCAACTTAACCCATTTGTACAGAGTGTACCGGACTGCTGAGTAAACAAATTAGCTACCTGTAATAAGATGCCTTAAGACAGTTCAAGAATAAAGTAGACAAGTAGAGAATATGGCCTGTTGCTGAAGTGCTAAAAATCCTCTGTGTGATTCACCATCTTTAACCTTTACAGTCGGCTAGTTCCAGCTCTAATAGGCTATTTGTTGAACAGGAGTTGCTGTGCTGCACTGCGTTGACGGTTGTAAGTGGAGTGGTGTGTGGCTGTCTAAACAGTAACACATGTGTGTGTTAAGAGTGAGCGAGTGAGTGAGTAAAAGAACTGGCCGTGCGCAGTGGAAAGACTGTGGGCCAGTGTAAGTGAGGAGGAGGCACACCCAACCAGTGCCTGAGCCCAGAGGAGGGGAACACAGTAGCCCCATTATAGGTCTGCCCGTGACGCAATCCTCCACCCCTCAAACGCCACCTTTCACCTTGCCACATGAAGGGGAAGGATGGGGGCCTCACGGCTCATGTTTTCATCCAAGTCCTTTTGAGTGCTAATACACACACACACACACACACACACACACCCTGCATTGCTCAAAGAGGGTTCTGACAGAGGACAACAAGGATCATCATTGAGAAATACTGACTGTTGCAATCTCAGAGTTTTCAGACTCGGCCTTGAGAGTTTTGTTGGTTGAGAGTCCCATGTAGTTGAGGTAATTGAGGTAAAAAGGACTATCTCACACCAGAGACCCACATTAGACAGTTTTGGCATGTAGTCAAAATGTTAGGCTTGGTTTTGACTTGACATACCGGTGTCCTACACAGAACCAAAACAGAGCTTCTCGTAAGGTTGAGTGTTTGTGTTTTTCCTTCAAAGGCTTTGTTTGTCTATCCTCTCCTTTGACGAGAAGAGGCAGGTAACAACATAGCGCTCTCTTGGAGTGTTCTTGTTTTCCCAGATTCTACATTCTCCCATGTTACATCAGATAAACACTTTGCTGAACAAGGTGTACAGGATTCACACTTACATAGAGCCAAACATACCTGTTTACCATGTTTGCCATCTCATCGTGTTCAGCATTCCAGTACAAACAACATTTATGTATTTTTTCAGCATAGTGTGTCTAAACATACGGCAGTTACAACATTTTGCTGAACACAAAAAGAACAACGCCTAGTAACACTTGATCAGCTTGAAAATATTGAAATGTATTTATTTAGTCTAAACATTAACTGGGTAAATCCTTTGGACAAAAAGCATAATTTTCTCATAAAAAAAGTATAGTCTTCAATAGAAATAAATAATTGTTAGCAAACTGATAGGGAAGAGGATAATAGATACCCCACTCAAAGCAAGTAGTGTAGTGAGAGGCATTCATTAAAAGGCCATCGATTCACCATGCCAGCTGGGCTGTGCTGACACAGAAAAGGGCAAGTTACATAACCCCATCTCTCTCTCTCTCTCTCTCTCTCTCTCTCTCTCTCTCTCTCTCTCTCTCTCTCTCTCTCTCTCTCTCTCTCTCTCTCTCTCTCTGCATGGGCTCTCTCTTGGCGTATGTTTTTGTTAACAGGAAGCTAGTAATGTGGGCTGATGATGACAAACAGGAACAGCAGTGATGACTTGCATGTGGTCTCGAAGGTAACTGATGAATGAAAAACAGACTAAACAGATCAGAAAGCGATCAGATAATGATAGAATGTCAACCTCGTAGCTTACTTCTGAAAAATACACTATTTTACTTTTTTTTGTTTGTTTGTTTGTTTGTTTTTTTGTTTGTTTTTTCACTGTCAAATGAATGTGACAAAAATTCATATCATGGTTCCTTTATATATTCACCTCTGTGTGTCCAACATCCTCTCTCTCCTACTCAAACTCAAGGGTGTTTTATTTTCAACAGGAATTTAATTTAATGTTAATTTGCAAAAGCTGACCCTTCTTTCAGCATAATTAAAAATAAAGCAAATGCAGACACCTCTTTCAATATGATTCAGCGAAGATTGATTGATTATTTCTGAAAATATTACCACTGGTTCATATTAAACCGGAGATGCAATTGCTTTAGGGCTTAGTATGGATCATTTTCGATCTGTCCCAGAGTTCACTAGTGGCGGGTTGTTTTTCTGATATTGACATTTAGTTTGTCCGGACATCATCAATAATAATGCCACACACAATCAGACAGTCTTGCCATTATTAGGTTAAATGCAATGCAGCATGGATTATAATCTCTCTCTCTCGCTCTCTCTCTCTCTCTCTCTCTCAGTGATAGCAGACAGTTGCTAAAGTCTTTTGATCCCATGAGGTTAGTGCTGGTGGTGAGTTCACTTGACTCATCTCTACTTTCATGAACACTGAAGAGAGATGAGGAAAAAAAAGTTTACGTCTGAACAGTCTAGATTGAAGGAAACCAAACCAGACAGATAATATCTTGTTCCCTTTTTTTATCTAAAAGGATATGATTCTGCTTTGTTGAATACAAAACACATTTATAACCGTTTTGATGAATGTGTTATGTGTGAATGCTGAGTGGTCAGATGTAATCATGTTTAGTTTCTATGGCCACCTAGGCTATTACTTTAAATGCTATTGAGGGGCTATTGAGGGGTGTGATGGTATTAGAAATGGGGATGGCAATTAAGAATAGAAAAGGGGATGGATTGGTGATTAACGCCCAGGACCCACCCCCACACATTAACTTCCCTCTAGGTTTCCCAGTATTTTTCCTTTAAGACAATATTTTACCCCCAAATTCACTGTCCAAAGAATATAACAACAACAAAAACAAAAACAATAATATTTAAATATATACTACTTACCTATTTCTGCCCCCCCCTCTCTCTCACACACACACACACACACACACACAAACAACATACAAAGAAAAACAAATCCAATATAAATTGTTGTGTTTGTGCTATAGTAAGTGTTTTGTTTTAGTGGTTTCACTACTTGCCTGTTTTCAGTACAAGCAGAAATGTCACTGTTTGTAAATAAGTGAACTGCACGTCATCTTAAATACGCTAAATACTGGTAGAGCTTGAAAATGTCTCCAGGCCCCAAGCTCAGTAGTAAAAACAATCTGAAACTACCATTGAGGACCCTGAGTTCATGTCTTCTGTATTTTTTCAAGAGTTGATGAGACTTCCCTGTATCAAATCTACCGTCTTTTAGACAGTTCTATCTAACTTCTTAAAAAGTTATATAATGCTGTAATTTCTGTATGTTGGGATGTCTGAAACAGCCTTATTTGCAGCTCATAAATGCAAAAAAATGCAATGTTTTGGTCACAAAAACTGTATTGCATGGTATTGCATAGGCCCCATAAAAATGTTGCTCACATGTTGCTAAATGCAAGCATGTTGGACAATACAAGCATGCTGGACAATAAGGTTTTATTGTAGACCTACAGCATGGTATTTGTCCCATAACTGCATATAGGTTACAGAATATTTACGTTTATTAACATTTTAGGAAAGGGAATGGCAACAGTGTAACTTGCACTGATTGATATTAGACCTATGATGATTTGTTAAGTAATGTGATGATGGATTGAGTATCCTTTTTGTCAAATAACAGCTACAAGGGATCAGTTAACCTCTTAAAAATGATAAACAGGAGACAACAACCTGTTAAAATTCACCAGAATGCAGGAAATTACATCACAAATTTCTTAGCAATTCCTAGGGAACAACCCCCAGACACACCTAGTACCTGAGTATACACAGCTTATAGTATTTAGTTGTTGTGTTGCCCACTCTATGCCTATTGTCTGCTTACCACTTCTGTTACATGTACAAAATGTTGTAATTGCCAAGAAGGTTTGCCAATACTTTGAAACATGTTGTGGTACCCCTGGTCACAGGTAACACATTACCCATATAATCATCTTGCATGGTACAATTTGCAATGATGAAATTGCATGGTACAATTAGCAATGATTACTTTTTCCCAATGGTCGAACGCAGCCAACCAAGTTTGATCTCAGTATTTTAAAAAACCCGGGCCTGCCCTGCATGCCACAGATCATATTACCAACTAACGAGTGGAGTCTGGTTTTGTTTTACAAAAGGCTTCCTTTTCCGATCTTTTCCAGCTACATTTAAGACCTTACCAACGTTTTGACATGTGACATATTTCACTGTTTACTGGAAATGATCAGTGGACCGAACAACAAATCTTTACCGTTATCCAGTCAAAGTTTAACAAGTTTGGCTCAGTGAGCTACTCAGAAGAATGGCCCTAGACAGCCCAGGTCACGTGACTAACACATTCTGCGTCTGGGACAAGGCTGTGAAAATAAATGCTACCCATTTCCTTGCGCTGATAGGACAGTCACATACGGT
Organism: Sardinella longiceps; assembly: GCA_027497455.2. Classification (NCBI taxonomy): domain Eukaryota; kingdom Metazoa; phylum Chordata; class Actinopteri; order Clupeiformes; family Clupeidae; genus Sardinella; species Sardinella longiceps. The sequence goes on from JAODXP020000028.1 coordinate 8,030,981, forward strand.
TGCTCACTTCCTAATATGGGAACATGAACTGGACTGTCTGGCTTGTGTGTTGAGAGAATGAGAGAGACAGTCAGAGGGAGGGAGAAAAAAAAAAGACTTGCGGCTGGATTGCGTCAGTCAGCAATAAGGATGAACTAATGTCATCGTGATTCATTTCACAGACACACACACACATACACACACACACACACACACACACACACACACACACACACACACACATTACTCTTTCATACAGTTACTGTATTCATGTGTGGCCTGCCATTCATCTATTAATAGCCCTCATTTAAATCTTTGTCAGAGATAGTATAGATATGGCAATCATCCAAATATTTGCAGAAGCAACTTAGAATAGCCAAGGTCTAATTTTTGTGTGTGGAGGTATAGTATTCATGTTTGTTTGCTGAGGTATAGCTTAAACTGCTTTCGCACATGGAAGCCATGTCTGAAGTCCACGGTAGCCAAAACCTAAGTGCTAAGTCAGCAGACTGAACAAAAACTGAGGAGAGAGCTCAGGAGAGGGGATTCGGAAAACTTTGCTTAACTTTTACTGTGTAGAGTACAGTATCTTTTTAGGGACAAACTGAATATTTTGTGGTGATTTGCTTTGCCAGAATAAATTAATGATAATGCGGTGGAATTTTAAGTAGATGTTTGAATTGGAACTATTTTCTCACCAATGGTAGTCTACAAAGGTCACACTCAAATCTACCATTTTTTAGGAACAATATACTGTATTGTATATGTATTTCTGATATTTCTGGTAAAATCTGGTGAGAATCCTAAGACATGTGGTGTTGCTGTGTGCCACAGAGTGAAATTGGTTTGTGCAGTACTCTTGAATCTGTGCACATTACGTCAGAGTCTAAACAGGAAAAGGAGGCCGTTTCCTGTGAGGTCTGAGAGCAGATATCTGTTTTAACACATCACGTCATTCTACTGTGCTCAAGAGAACAGGGAAGTTGTGGTCCTTGAGTAAAGTCATAGATCTGGTCTCCCCACTTACACACAGGTTTCAACATTATGTTGATCTGCTATTTATGGGCTCCATTCAGAAATCAATCCAGTCTTCAAAGCCATTGATTGAAGTCTGGGACACAAAATGATGTTAACAACTACAGAGCAGATGTCAAAAACAAAAAATTATCAAATGTAAAAATAAAAAGTTGGTAAAATAAGTACAAAAGGTAATTTCAGATGATCGATGACGAAGGAAAAACCTGAGGACCAGATGACCTTAAAGACTTTACTAAACAGTGAAATGTAAAGATATTAGAAAAGTATAGGCTGGCACAGGTCCATTCACAGTCTTCCGAACAAATAATAGCCCCAAATTTGCTGGGAGCCAATGCACAGTTATTTTTATTTATTATCTTGGTTAAAAGCAAGTCTAGCTCACATAATGGACAATTTCATATGTAGGCAGTGGCAACTGCTCATCTCAATGAGCAATGCAATAGTAATGAACTACCCTTTCACAATTCTACTATATATTTTCATAATCTCCATACTTTATTAATTAAGACATTTTCTCACTTTAACTGTTTCTTATACTATAAAAGGAAATAATGAAAATCACACTCATCTTTTGGCTGAATTGTAAATCTGGAACAAAAAGTCCCCATGATTCATTGCTACAGGCTTTTGATGCAGTATGAGTGGACCAATGACACCGCAAATAATCTAACAACAACAACAATAATCACAATAATAATAATAATAATAATAAAAATAATAATCAGAGTCATTACCATAATACACTAGAGAAGTGCAGAGTACAGACCTCTGCCAAGGCAATAGGACCTTTGATGTGATACAAATTCCAGATGGTGGTCCAGTTCACTGCGAAAATTGGATTCATGAATACAAGGACTTGGTGGGCAGGGGTATACCGTATGTTTCCACAAGGCAATTATGGTAACTTGGTGCTGACTATGCTGGGTGTTACATGTCAAAGTGTTCTAGCTACAACTGGTTGATTTGGAGTTTGTCAGCTGCAGGGTTTTGCGTTATAAAGCCGGTGAAATATCTTATTACGGATTATATATGACAGAATTATAGTAGGCATTGTGGGACGTCATATAAGCATTGACCTGGATTTGCTGTGCCGAAGAGGGGCTGGAAAAATGTGTCACATGGAAAAAAGCATTGCGACAAACATTGTTTATGAGCTGTGAGGGAAAGAATAAACTACTATATAACACTGTCATTTTTAAGATGGAGTGGAGCAAGGGATGCTACAGCCATCTATGGAGAGAATGCAAGTGTTCATTAATGGCTGGAGAAAGCAGTTCAGCTTTGGTGCGACTAAATAGTGTAGTAGGATGTGAACTACAGATGCAAATTGCCATAGACTAATGTTGAGTAGATACTTTAGAATACGGGGTAATGCAGTCCTGGGCAGTCCTGACTTGAGAAAGAATCATTTTGTACCTCACAGGGCAGGATGGTTTAAAGGTTTGATACATTTTCTGACCGTGTTTGATTTATTTACATTTTTTTTAACCCTTTAGAGAGCTACTTTAAGCAGGTGGCGCGTTATCGGTTGCTCCTATCTGTTGGAGATTCCAAAGAAACCCTTTTATCAATACTGTACAGAAGTCCATGAATATAAAGGGTAGACTGGCATCACCATGATATTGGTAGCCTACATATTATGGTATGGTGGCCTATTCACATCCAATAGTCTCATCCTTTTATAGGGCGGTATGCTCCCAGGTGCCTAAGTCCAAAAAAGTGCTTAGTGCCAACTGAAATGCATGAAGCTATGCACTTTTTTGACTTAAGCACATGGGTGAATACTGGCCATAGTGAATTTGTCCCGATGCTGACCATTCTTCTTGAAATAACATCGCCTTTTTTAAGCATGTAAAAATAACCCTGGCATAGATTTCAATACCTGCATACTTTAGGGATCATAGAGGCCCTTGGGCCCCTTCCTCAGGGGGTATAACCGCCTCTTGCACAACCACAGCAGCAGGGGAGCACTAAGCTGATGTGTGAGATTTGGGGATGACGGCCCAAATGTTCCTTTTCATGGAAGCCAGCCTTCAGAATAGCTTTTGACTTTTCGCAACGTAACATTTTCCATGAAGTGCTTGTTACAACTTTTCCTAAATGTTTTATTGAGGAGGGTTAATAAGGTCAGTTATGTAACAGTTCTTGGATTTTATAGTGTCCCTTTAGCCTTGCCACCAATTACACTCTCCTTTTTATGATGGTGATGATGATGATGGTGGTGCTGGTGATGATGATGATGGTAGCCTGGTGGTTGTGCTAGGGGTGTCTTAAAAAGTCAGCCTTTAACACTCTGTACTTTGTGGACATTTTCATTATTTAATGCACTTCTTAAATAGGCCTACAGTGAACTATAGAATAATGTGAAAGTGCTGACGATGAAACTGCTGGACCCTGTTGTAATCATTGATTACAAGTCATTATCGTTTTCTTTTGAATGTAATATGACAAAATAAAGTAGAAAAATACATTTTAAAAAGTGTTTATAAAAACAACCTCATAATTGAGGGAGGGAGGGAGGGGGGGTGCCAATGAAGCACACCAAATCACCTCTATATGGAAATCAGCTTATCCAATCCTAAAGAACTATTTCAGGGTTGTATACGAAATTTAGATAATAATATAGCCTACCCTAGCCTATAATAATACAAAATCTGACGTGTTGGGCCATTCTATTTAGTTTCGCATCAGCCCACTGCGCAATTGGCGCATTTCAAGTTTTTCTCATTATATAGGTTTGCTTGCCTATCAAAAAGGGCGGTGGCTGACAAATGTTTTTGATGTTTTTAACTAGGCTACGTGCGTTTTTTATGGATCTCAGCATGTTCATTTGCCAATAATCTGTTCACATGCCAATCAAGCCAGGTCTATAATAAATCCCATTCGGTGCGCCCTTGTACCAACGTCATCAGGGTGCCTTGGGATGCTGATGGAAAACGCGTTAAAGAAAGAAGAAAGGGTCCGTTAGACAGATTAGTGGAGCTATTTTTAAACGGGATTTTTGGGGGCAGAACAGTTAATAACGGTTTCGAATAGCAGAAAACCCCTCTCCTCCTACTTTCTCCTAACTTCCTCCCCACCCAGTATTTTGTCTAAGCGCCCATGTAGAAGATTCTAAAAATAGCCATGCGACATTCTATTTCAGTATTAATCATGGTGTAAAAACAGCCTGTTTCAACAGTGAAGTCTGTTCTTACATCAGCTGGATGGTGGTTGGATTTGTGCCAGTTAATCACGGTTCTCCAGGTTTGTCACAAGAGTATTGACACTACAGTACACTGATAAATCGATGTTGTCTTAATTTATTAGTAAAAGGGTACAACAAAACAAAACAAAGATCCTATAGCCCTTTCCCCCTAAGGTCGTTGGGGATATGATTTACAAGGTTATAGTATGATTTACGAGGTTATATTTACGAGTTATTTCTGGCGCCAACTCAGTTGGTAGCCCACCAAGAAGTGGACCAACGTGCGTCATCGTCTTCTCGTGAATAAGAACACCTGGGTTGAGCATCTCAAGAAAGAGAAAGTGAGTCAGGAGTCAGACCCCTACACTCTTACACCCTCAAGTTGCTGACAAAAAGTTTCAAGTAACAGATGCGTGGGCTATTTGGTAGCCCACTTTTATGTGTTTATATTCCATATTGGTCTGAATATATAGGCCTAGGCATTTTCTTAACTCGTGGCTTATTGTTTTTTTTGTGTGTGTGTATTTGATAGAGTGAGACTCTTAGATTAAGTAGGCTATTCGTAATGAGTGGAGAATCGAGCCTTTCCCGTGGCTGCCACAACAGACGGGGTTGGCGCTATTTTGGTGAGCACAATCGCTTGTGCAGTTACGTATGAAGTAAACGTTGGAGTTCATTCGTTCGTTCATCCGCCCTGTATAGCCTAGCACATTGTGAATAACCTGCCATTAGCGCTCTAATACGCTTCCTTACGGCGGCGAAGGTTTGGCGGAAACATGGACTTCACCATTCGCGCGGCTAATCTGGAAGACTGCAAAGACATCTCGCGGATGATCTTGGTAAGATACTGCTGGAAAGAGCACGCGGGCCTCGTTCGTGCACGTGTTGAGAACCAAAGGCATGAATGACACAGCATCGCTTTTGTATTTGCATAGGGAGGCTGCGTCACTGACACCCTTTCGTCAAAATGTTCTGCATGTCAATTAAACATGCCGTTCTTCATGACATGTTGAAACAAATGTCCGTTTAGATGTGTTATTCCTGTATCTCCGGAAGGCATGTTTATTGTGTACTTTAGTCCGACTCGCGCTGTAGAAATTTGAGTCCCGATACTGGATGCAGGCAGTTTGGGTCATCCATGCACACTGCAACTTTGTAACATGTTGGTTGGTGTTTTCTATACCGCTCTGGTTAAGGTATAGTTAAAGGAATGTGGTAAGAGAAGCATGTCACCTTGGTTGAGGAAGAGAAGTGTCATTGATCAAACGTGCTGTGGCAGTTGACAATGTTTTTTTGTTTGTTTGTGTGGCTATGTACATAAATAGGAATTGGCCGAATATGAGAAGGTTTCAGATCACGTCAAAATTACACAGAAAGGTAATTTGTTTATTTATCAGGGTATCTCTGCCTTGAATTCATTCCTCATCAAACACATAACTGCCTGAGACGTACATGATATATTTGAAACTTATTGTGACAGGCAACGTTTTTGTTTTCATTTTCTAACAGATCTGGAGCAAGATGGGTTTTCCAAAAATCCTTTTTTCCATGGGATAATCGCAGAGGTCCCTGAACAACACCGAAGCAAAGACGGTGGTGAGGGAAGATGGGTCATCCACTGACCTCTATTTCTGAGTGCATGTCAATCACAGGTCACTGTACAACAATACAGTAAAACCTCATGGCCAAGCTTGAATGAAGAAATTAATCCTGAGCTGCTGTTGTTTGAGGCATCGCCAGGGCATGAAATACCTTGCTTATCCTCGGCACGCCGAGATTACATAATGTCATCTCTTTGAATTCTGTCACATTATCAGTACATTGAGCATGATGTGTATATATAAGGTGCTCAAGCCTTTATAATGCACAGTATAGACATTAGTGCAGTTGTGGTGTTTATATCTGAGATGGCTAACTGTAATGTTACTTTGTGTGTCACTGAGCATTATGCAGTTTTTTCATAGTGTCTTACGCTGTGTGTGTGTGTGTGTGTGTGTGTGTGTGTGTGAGAGAGAGAGAGAGAGAGAGAGAGAGAGAGAGAGAGCGCAAGAGCGAGTGAGGCCTTAGGTGTTCTTCTTTGTGAATGTGCATTAGTGCATGTGTTGTCCTGAAGCGTTGACTCCTTGACTGTTTCTAGATCACTTTTTCCACACACACTTTTAGAATTTAACATTAGAATTAGAACAGTAGAATTTAGCATTAACATCTGTCTCTGCTTTTCTCTCTCTCTCTGTTTTCTAGGTCACACAAAGGTGGGCTACTCCCTCTATTTCTATACGTACAGCTCGTGGAAAGGGAGAGCCGTTTATATGGAGGATCTGTACGTTATGCCGGAGTACAGGGGTCAGTATGCAATGCCAGAGCCACTGTCTTATGCAACAGCCCTATATTACTCACAGTGAGATGAAGTAACTAGGGGAACTAAGGTTATGTGACATTTATGTCCCTTTCCCCTGCAGGTAAAGGCATTGGGAAGGCTCTGATGAGTAAGGTCGCCCAGGTAAGTCTTACTTTTGACCTTCAGTATACAGTATATGTGTACAGTATGTGTGTGTGTACTATTGTGTGTGTGTGTGTGTGTGTGTATACAGTATATGCATTTATATACATACACAAACTTTTCACTTTCTGCTTACATCTACTTTATTACCCCCCCCCCCCCCCCAAAAAAAACAAAAAAAAAAAAAACACTTAAAAAAAGTCAGAATAATTTCATCCAAAATAATGAACTGCCAACTAAAACTGACCAACAGGGTCAGTTCTATCACCTTGAACATGGATTGAAATGTGCAAGAGTCTTAAAATGCGTAGTGATGTGTGGAGCCAATGATATGTAAAATTACTATATATTAAAGGAAAATACAGGAGTGAATTCAATTATAGCGCTGTTGAAAGAGCTTGCTAATTAGCGAATGGAACAAAATAATTTGGTACAGCACAGACCGAACACGAACGCAGAAGCGAACAGGCACTTTACACTGAATCAATGGGACCTGACTGTTGGAAACCGAAAGTAAGATCTGAGGTTACATTGACTCAATGTTAAGTGTTTCACGTTCACATTAGTTCTATGCTGTTCGAAATTCTTTCATTTCATGCTAAATATATTGCTGTTAGAAGGCTTGTGCAGCAGGGCTATGCTCAAACTCACTCCGGTATATTCCTTTAATGTCTTACCAGTGTTCCATTTGTTCTAATGTCAACACTAGTTAACACTGACCTTCCCGTGTTTTGTCTGTGTAGTATTTCACACAATATTGTGTTATTTGAAGTCTTTAGTCCAGCACCACACAATCCGCATTTCAATCCACTAATTTCCTCCTTTGGCACTGCAGAATCTATTTCACTCAGTATTATATTACTAATATTTGATTAAGATAAGATTTAATAAGAGAGTACTTTATTCATCCCAAATGAGATACAAGATACAAATACACATGATCAAATACACAAACAAGCACTGTCCTGTCAAGGTTGCCAAATACTGGACACCTTAACACGCACAGGCAAGATAACAAAGGGTGCCGTCAAAGTAAACATCCTGAAAAAAATACAATACTTAATTAATAAATGTCCTGAATAATTTAATTACTAATAGTTAAAGGAGAAATCTGGTGTGAATCCGTCAATACCCCTGTTGTTCCAGGTACCTGAATGTTGTCTTTTAGAAGAAAAGAACGAGGGAAAAAAAATGTGAAACATAGACAGAAAAACAAACCGATTACTAATGCTGACTGAATGTGGCATAATGAATTGAATCCGAAAGTTGTGGGAAATTGTTATGCCGCATTCACTTAGTGTTAGTTACCGGTTCACTGTTCAGTCTATGTTATATCAAATTTTCACTTGGTGAGTTTGAACAACAGGGCAATGGACCGATTTACACTGGATTTCTCCTTTAAATAATATTCTGTTATAATGTTGTTAATTGTCCCCATCGTTTGTGTCTTGCAAAGCTGGGTTTGGCAGCTGGATGCACACAGCTGAACTTTGCCGTCCTTGACTGGAACAAGGCATCACTGGACTTCTACCTCAGCCAGGGCTGCTTCGACGTGACCGCTGACCTCGGCTATCACTGCATGCGCTGCGAAGGCGAAGCACTGGAGAACCTTGCACAGGGAGACTCGTAAAAAAAAACAATGCCACTATCCAAACCTACTGTGTACAAGACATGCACACACACATACAGACACACACACACACACACATACATGCGTGCACACAAACACACATACACACACACACCATGTCTGACTTAGCTCTGGAGAACCTTGCACAGGGAGGTTAACAAAAGGCACTGTCCAAACACATGCACTGACACACACACACACACACACACACACACACACACACACACACACACACACACACACCATGTCTATCTTAGCCCTAGAGAACCTTGCACAGGAAGAAAAAAAACCTATACTACATGCACAGACACACACACATACACGCACACAGACACACATATGTGCTCACAAACACACGCCATGTCTAACCTAGCCCTGGAGAACCTTGCAAAGGGAGACTCGTAAAAAACAAACAATGGCACTGTCCAAAACTACACAACATACACACCCACACACACATGCATTCATGGCCACACACATACACACACACACACACACACACACACACACACGTTTGCACACACACCATGTCTGAATTACTCCTCTAACCTTTCTGGGTCCTGAAGCCCCTCTCAGTATGTCTCCAGACAGGTGTTTGTTGGCCTCAGAGTGTGAGGTCATCACCCCTGATCTTCACAGCACAGCAAAAAATGGTTGTTCATTTCCATCTCTACATTATCATGTCAGGGTGCATCTCCCAGAACCATAGTTTTTACCAAGTTATTTTATTAAGTAGTATTTTTTGGGTGCTTAAGTACAAAAAAAATGTGCCTGGGAGTTCCCATGCTCCTTTGCGTGCTTATTTCATTTCACTCTGCAAAGCAGCATGGTGACCATGGCCGTTTTTCTCGCCTGCTTTCGGTATCCAGGGTTAGGGTTAGGCCCTCGATTGCATTTTACGTCACATGGTGGCTCTGGTATTGGCTCCGAGGTATGTACAGAGGCTATGATAGACATTCGTAGCGCCCAATTAACGGCTCTGAACAATCGTAAACCATGCTTCCGCTACGAGAAATGCAATAGGTAGGTCTCCAGACTAAATATCACTTGTGATTTTAGTTAGGCATTCGCCAGGCTACAAAAAAATGTGCTTAGTGCAGTCTGAAACTGATGGTGCTAAGCTGTTGGATTTAAGCGCCTGGGAGAACACAGATAAATTATTAAGTGGTGGTTTCAATATAATTGCCCATTACCAGTCAACTTAGTTGTTAACCGTTTAGCAAGTATGGTTTTTGGGAAATGACTCATCTTTAGAGTTTACCTTTCTGAGAATAACGGTTTGGAATCCGCACCAAAGACTCCTTAAATAGATTATGACAGTTGGATATTGCAGTGAGATGTTCGAATTGGGAAATTGATTGTAATGGGTTTCTAGCCTGGTAAGCCAGACTACAAAATAATGTATAGTCTGGCGAGTCGTGGCGACAAAGGATAGACTGTGGCTCTATGGGGTGGAATCTTTCAAAATGTCTCTGCATGCAATAGGACAGCGCTTCAACTAGAACCATAAAAAGCTGTTTCTATGGCTCTGGCATCAGTGCAACAAACAAGCCAACTCAGAGAAATACTTAAGCCTGCCCAACGACTTGTTACATACAAAGAGCATTATGATTGGCCACCCACCACCAAGGGTTCGGTCACCAAGATTCTCTATGCCTCATCACTAGACGTACTGGCTGAGCAAACCGCTAGGGAACATCTAGATTTCCAGGCTAATGGGTTTTTCTACCCTACACAATCACAATCAAATTTGCTCCATGCTCTATTCATCTCAGTAAGTTAAACCACTGTCCTGAATTTCTTTACATTAAATTTTAGTCAGTCACTGGGGTGTTAACATAAAATGACAATGAAACACAAGCCATGGTGGCTTTTAAGGATAGCTTTGTCTGATATGGTGCTAGGGCGAGGTAATGAGATAAAAACAAAAATGATTAAAAAATATGATTTAAAAAAAAAAAGGTTAGTTCATTGTTTACCTCTAGTGACATCAGATACTAATGCTTTCCATGTTAACCATTTCCAGTTGGGTTTTTATTGAAATGTTGATTATGATGGTGTACAACACTGTAAATATGAAAGCACAATTATGTACAGCAATGTTTAACTGTTGTGCCCTTTTAAAAACTGAATAAGGTTGTCCCATTATACTTGTCTCTCTGTGTGATTGTCAAATCCTGCTCTTGTTTGAATGCACTGTATTTACATACTCCATGGTCCAATGTTTAAAATGACTGGAGGGAACCAGCAGCAAAAGTTTCAAGTTAGAATAAGTGTGTGAAATATTTTTGAGCCAAGACAGACAGACCTACGCAAATGTAACTACGTCACCAAGGTGCTATGTAAGACACGGGATAAGATCCCTATGTAGAAAACCGTCAAATCCCTCAAACCAAACATAACATGTATCAGTTAGTGGAATGTGACCTCTGTATGTCCCCTCTCCTCTCTTCCATATTTCAGTAGACTCTGACGATATGTAGCGTTCTTTGTCAGCTTTTGTAGCAAATAAAAAGCACATTACAACAGCAGAAGTTGATAGTGGCGTACTCTAGGGATCTAAAATTAAGGGTTTTGTTGTCGTACATTGTTGTACACTGTGACTCCTTTTCTCAAAAGTGACATTGTCTTACAGCACTCTGGAGTTTCTGTGTGTAAAAACGTAGGATGGCAACATTTGTATCGTAGGGGAAATACTTGCAAACTATGTCTTGATCATACCTGAAAACATTTTATGCTTTGATGAAAATGTAATACACAAGTAGGCTACACATACACAATCACACACACATAGTTCTGTCATCAATCATGTCATACATACACTTTATTGCACTATACATGGGTAAATAATTTCTCATTTGGTCGGATGCAGTTTGAAGGCTTTCATGTAGTTTGTGACGTGGTGTTGTACATGCCATCCATTTTCCTTGTGCTGCTGTGGGTAAATAAATCAGTCAGTAGTATAATAAACCCCATCATCAGGCTGCTAAGAGGCCTATAGGGAACACTGTGCTATATTTCCCCCATTTTGTTTACTACTGTTGGAATAATGTAGAGATGCTTTTTCCAAAGGAACAGGCTGTACCTCTGTGAATAAACTTATTTGATTTGACTGAGGGCTGTGGACCAAGCTCGTTTTTTGTCTCTCTAGATATTTTAATATGATGTCAAAGATGTTTATCATGAAGACCTAGCTCAGTACAAGGATGGGACAACAGTGCTTACTCAAATGTGTACCTCCTTAAGCCATACAAATGGATTGTAGGCCTATGAACCACATTTCTGGTACGGTTTTTTTGTCACCTTTAGGGTCAGCTACTTTACATATTGTCTTATCACCCCAAACTAGCTCTATTTAAACAGCTGTATTATTATGCTATCAAGATGATGGGCCTCTATGACTTTTTCTTTTTTTTTTTAGGCTACGTCTCACTGGCACTGTCAAGCTCTACTGCCCCATGCGTTCAGTTGAAATTGCGCGTCACTTATAAATTGGATAGCAGTGCCCCCGTGTGGCAATGAGCTAAACATCTATGATGCGTTCACTGTCCAGATTCGCTACACCAACAAGTGTAATCCAATCATGTTAATTAGTGCCTGTTCACTGGTTTGGTTTCCAGGCCAGGTCAGTTTATGTCACCGTTCTACATTGTTCAGGTCTACATTTCAAGATATATATCGTGTTCTTTACTGTTTTGGAGCCTACCTTGTTATTTGTTCACATTTTTTTCCAGAGGAATCGACATAACGTCGGGAAACGAGTGAAAGAGTTGGTCTAGATTAAATTACTTTATTTTTATGATCAACACAAAGGCTGTACTGTATGCGGCATACCTTTGTGCTAGTGAAGAGAGCGATCGAGGAGGACTTGGGATTTTAAGCACGGGAGGCAGGGCCAAGCTAAAGCGAAAAGATACCTGGCGCTACTGAAAGAGGGAAGTACAGCGTTTGACAGTGGTGAAGTTGTGCGTTTCCGGGCAGTGCTTTAGGGTAATTTCGTCGTGCTCCCGGTTTGCATGATGCCCACGCAGACACGCGACCTCTCTACAGATCTGTCAAGGAACACTTTAGGAAGTGGAGTCAACGACTGAAGCTCATACAAGGATGCAAATCCCGAGAGACGTCTGTGCTGCGCTTTAAACTTGCAGAACTCGCGATTTGGCTGGACTTCAGCAAGCTCGCCAATGCAGAACAAAATCAATATCTTGCTTGACGTAGGCTTTGGATTCCAAGACAAACGCAATTAACATTCGTTGCACTCTACGCATTGCTTTCTTCGTGCGCCTACACAATATTTGTGGCATACTACACGGCGAACAGCATGTCAGTTTGCCAACAGTTTGTCAAAAAACTGTTGGGTTGATAACATTGTACCACGCAGCATCTGAACCAAATGCACTTGCGTTTAATGGACGGGAAGCGCACCGTTTGGCCAGATGCATGCATACGTATGTGCGTTTGGATGAAGCAAGGGCCTCTGTAATGCAATATTTGAAATGGTAAATACCGATTTGCAAACACTACAATGCATCGAATTCTGCAGCGAAGAAAAATTCGCAAACTTCGGTTTGTATGGGCAGCAATGGCCGTGTTCGCATTGGTGCTCGCTGTGTGCAGTGCCCTGTTTACAATTTGGACATGGCGACAAACTAGGGACCTGTCTGTATCTTTCACAACTCTGCAAGAGCGCCTGGAGCAAGTGAGTATCAAACCATTCGCCCTACTAAATGCACATTTAATTAGGCGACATGCATATTTGCAAGTGCAGTTGCTTCTAGAGTATCATATTCTACGCAACCCAATCAATCTTTTTTACTGTCCAATAAGTTTTTCACCCCTCTTCTTGCTGATCAGCGTTATGCAACCAAAGCAACTCGGCGGACGCTTCAAACCTTGTGGGGTTCATTTGCTCTTACTTCGCTTCACGGAAAAATGTACAGCCCACATGTCACAACCCAGTGGCTCTTAATTTGCACAAAGTGCCGCATCGCTGCTGGGGGTGCCGCACGGCATTTTTACTGCTGACCAAAATTGCCCACATAAAGCAGCGAATGATTACTTAGCCTATTTAGTCTGCGTGTCTCCGCCAAGTGTAAACGCTGTGCTGCCAAACTCGCTCCAATTTTAGAGCAATTTACTGGAAACCTTAGAATACTTGGCTCAGTTTCACAATGTGGCCAAATATGCTTTCTTAAAAAATGGCCTCTTACGCACGTGTGTAATTATGGTTAAGTGATTTGCAACCAATAAACTGTCAACAACAGTAAAGTTTATTTTGCTTACGACATGTATTGTGGACGCTTTGTCATCCGTCCTTTAAAACTCAGAAAGAAGTCGACAGCTACACCGCTAAATGCAGCTTCGGGGATGACATGTCCCTGCCACACGCACTGTATGTTTATGCACCACCTACGTTTCCATTGTAGCTCAACAATTATCGTCATTTGTGCGCTCCTAGCGCGCATTCAGCAGTCTTAAAATATAATTTAATAGCGGCTCTTTGTTAATTTGCGGCTGTTGCGACATCATCTTAGCCACTCACAAACAATGAATGAATCAATTGAACATATCTCCCTAAGATCCCACCTCAACAAGTTTCGCAAAGCAGGCTATGCTTATCTGACAGCCATTAAATCAAATACCACATCTAACAGAGACCTTCCAGATTACAGTTTGGATAAAATAGATGCAAGAGACAGATGGGACTTCTCCATCACCAGCTAGTGTCCCATTAACATATTATGTATAGTAATGCATCCTAATTAATGGTAGCTTTCTGGTGACTACAGAATAAATATAATCCTTAAAGACATAAATGGGATTAAACCCTAAAGTTGACTATAAGAAAGGAGATCTGACTATTATAACTGCATAATTATACATTTATTTACTGGCTCCTTAACAGTCTATTACAGTAGATGTGCAGTTTGTTTTCCTCCCAATCCCTCTATTACTACTAATGCTTAGTTGTGATAGATATCCCCTTCCTCTTGAGAGGAAAAAAAAAGAACAAAAAGAAAGTTCAGACTTCAGAAGAGGTCCAGATGCAGTAACTGGATCTTTGTCACTGTTTTTAGATACACCTTCATCATTATTTTGAAATTAGCTTTCAACTGTTCTGTTGATATGATACAGACCTGAACTGAGGCCCTGAATTTGACATAATGGAACGACAGATGAACTCCACCAGGAGCTAAAGAAGTTTCAAAGCAACCTATCAGTTGTGCATCTGGAAGATGTTATCCCTGTTATGAAAGCTTATTATGTAGTTAGATAAGATGTCTTAAAATGAAAATGCAGTGGCTCTAGCAACAACTGGAAAAAAAAGCGAGCCATAAGCAGGTGTAGTGAAACCATAAAATGCATGATTCAGGATTGGGTCCAAGAGTAATTCTTGGGGTCGGAGTTGAATTGTTCGTCCAGCTGCAAAGAGGAGAGTGAGAAAATGCCCCCGCACTTTTTCTCTGACTTTTTTTTTTTTCCTGTGGAAAACAACAATGGCCGTCTTCAAGCCAAATTCCGCTGATGCTCTGAGAATGTTTGCTTGCAAGGCAGAAATTTTGCTGTGATTTTTTTCCCCTTTTCTTGCATCTCTGCTTTGCTCTCAGTCTCAACATCAGGGTTAAGAAATTTCTGGAATGTGAGACACTTTAAAAAAAATGCTTTAGGTGTCGCAACTGGTTTTCGAAGAGGAAGTGGTAAACTTATTAAAAGGTCTGTGTGTGTGTGTGTGTGTTTGAGGGTGTGTGTTTGTGCAAGTGTGTGTACCAGTGCCAAGTGTGGAGAAAGGGTTTGTTTATGTGGGCCTCAGAAAAATCTCAGTTTCGCACATAATTGCTCCCCAAGATTAGAATAGGATGTTAATGCTCTCTTACAGGAAACCCATCTGCAACAGAAGCACACTTGAATTGTTAACACCCGTATGGGTTCTGTTTTTGTATAAATCTATGATTGCTACTCTTTGTTGTTGTTGAATGGTCTCACCCTCGATCCTTATGTGAACACCCACAGGTGAATACCCAGCGCAGAGAGATTGTTCAACTCATCCTGAAGAAGAGAGAGATTCTGCAGAGTCGGAGGTTTAAGAGAGATGGTAATGATGAATTTGATAAACTCTAATAGATGTGATATAAACCCTCTTATTTATATCATGACTGACCTTTGGCACTCTTGGGCCATAATCTTTGGGAAAACCAGCTGTTATAAGAGTAGATAGCAAGTAGAGCATGCATTACTGCAAAGGCTGACAATTTCACAAAAGTCATATATTTGATGCATTTTAATTGTATTTGCTATTGTGTAAGTCGCTTTGGATAAAAGCGTCTGCTAAATACATAAATGTAAATGTATTTCAGAATTTAACACTTTTGAACACGCCAGTTGTTAGCTTCAACACTAACGCTGACTTGGACTTGACCAGTGTTGTTGCGTGTCTGTAGCGATATTTAAAGCCGCAGCGGACAGAGCGGCACCCCTGGTCAACGCCAGCGGGCACAGGATTCTAAAAGCTGCCCTACAGGAAGCAGTAGGCAGCCACTCGGGTGACTCAAAGATTATAGGTCTGGACGGTCAGGCGACGCGCGCCCAGAAAACAGTTGGGCCCCAACGAACCGTCTTCCAGAGACGCCACACGCCACATGGGGACTTTTTTTTTTTTTTCAAAAAGCAAAACCTGGACGGGCCACGCCATCCCTCCATCCTTTTCCCTCCCTCTCTCTCCTTTTGACGGCTGTAAATAGTTTTCGTGTTGTTATATTCTCTCCAGTCCTCTAGTGCAGTGGTTTTCATTTTCAGTGTGTGTGAGAGAGCTTCTCTGATTGCACATTAAAATCGTGAGTATAATGCAGCGAGCACCTGGGGTCGGCCAGCATGGCAGAGGTACAAAGGGCTGTTGAGGGTGTTCACGCATGCCAAGAAGTCCCAGGGCCTGATGGGATAAAGCAACAGGCAGTCAACTAAGGCCCCCCACTTCTTGAGAAATCCGCCATTATTATTAGCCATAGTGTCACTTTGAGGTCATGAATCTGTGATCACAGATTCCGCCACTTAATAACTCTACAGCCTGCCTGTCCAAAAATAGATGGAAGGAAGAAAAAAAAAAAGGTTAAATAAATAAATAAAAACGTCGAGTGGCTGTTTGTTTGTGTGTTTTGCGAGAGCAGCTGGCACTGGGTTGAGCTTTTTGGCCTTATAGGTGGTCCGTCTCCAGTGACTCAAGCAGCCCTTTGCTTCGCCTCTCTAGCCCCACCACATATCATATCAGATCCTGTCGTGCACGCAGGCCGGCCCCGACTGCGAGGGGTGCGTTCGCCTCCCACGACGTCGAGACACTTAACAGAAAACAAACCACCTCCCTCTCTTGGGGACAGACCAGCAGGAGGCCTTCTCTTTTGCCCCCCATTTTTTTAGGATGGATTCGGGTTATTTATTGTGTTTTTTTGAACGGAGGCCATAGCCATTATTCTCACTTTCTTTCTCTTCATCCCCTCGTCTCTCTCACTTTCTTTCTCTCCCTCTCTTTCTCTCATTCGCTCTTTCTTTGCCTGGATCTTTTACAACCCGTTTGGGTCACGGAACAGCCAAACAACCCCTTTCCTTTGGTATCTTTCTCTCTCTTTCTTGCACTCTCATCTTTTTTTCTCATCTGCTTTTCCCCCCCTCTCTCTCACTCTGTGTCTCTCCCTTTTGTTGACTAAAACCAGCTGGCAGGGAGAGAAGTGCTCCATGAATCCAGAGCACGAGGACGCGTGTGTGCTGGAAAGATCTTTGTGCAAAAAAAAAGAGCCATTGCACAGATCTCTAGACACATCTGGTCAAGTTATCAAGATTTTTTCGTCTGTTTCACGAATCACCATCGATGTCAATACACTTTTTTTCTTAAATGTATACCTGTCCCCGCCAGAGTAGTCCACTGCATGTTGCCTTGGCCTGGAGCGACATCTTATCTCAGCCCAGACAAAGTTTTGACATTTGTGTTTATGTTTCTGCTTCTCTCCCTCCTTTCTTTCTCTCTCTCTTTTTGCAAGGGGGTACAGGAAAAGGGAAGAACGGAGGCCTACGGAAAGTGGCGTCCCATTTTGAAAGTGAGTGGACTGTGTAATTCTTTGTTTTCCTCATTGCAAGTACTGTATGCCATGTTTATTTGGTATTCATAGCCTTTATCTGTTTCCCTTGCAGTAACCAAAACGTCCTTTCAGACTGGTAAGTGAAATATGAGAGCCTGATAACCATCATAATGGCATATTAACTCTACTGTAAGTAATAGCAGCACTTCCCACTAACCTGTGCCAGATTCAGTCATTCAACCCCAACCCTTAACCCCCTCATGTCAGAGTGTGAAAATTATTGGCAGACAAGGACGTCTGCCTGTTAAGAATTGTTCTTATTGGTCAAATCCCAAGTGTCATCATCAATGGCATTTTGTCTTTGTTGCCAGATCATTGCTGCCACTTTGCCACACAAATTTAGTAATGAGCTGAGTTTAACAGTTGTGTATTTTAGTAAATAGTTATTTGTCTTTTTTTTCAGTGGGTGAGGAAGGTTTCATTAAAGGATGGGAGGAAGAATCACTCAATATGAGCAAAGCGGTGACTTACAGAGCAGAAACCGGCACCTTTAAAGTGGAGCGCACTGGGGTCTACTTTCTTTACTGTCAGGTATGAGTCTATGCTAACCTAACCTCAAGTGGGCAGAGCAGTGGTTTTCCTAGCCTTCTGAATGTTTTCCACATTTCAAAATTCCAAGTTCCAGTTCCAAATTCCAAGTATTCCACTCTGACCACTGGTCTGTCTGTCTCCACTTGTCCTTCCCTCTGTCCTCGGTCAGGTGCACTTCAACGAGAATCAGAGTCAGTATGTGAAGTTGGAGGTGGCAGTGACCAACGGCCCGTCCCTGCAGTGCATCGAGGGTTACGGGACCACCCCGTCCTCGGGATCGCACATGTTCCACTTCCTGAAGCCGTGCCAGGTGTCGGGCCTGCTGAGGCTTAACAAAGGTGCCGAGCTCCGGGCCAAAACAGCCCCCAACCTCATTCTGAAGAACAACGGGAAGCACTACTTTGGGCTGTTCAAGATAAACTGAGCCGACTGATGGTTTGACACTTTGGCAGCGATCTGCATGATGAACAAGGCAGAAAAGACAGAGAAATGAATAGATTGAGATGCAAGATGCAAGCCTTGTCCTGTCTCAAAGACATTAACCTTCAAACTCTTATGCACTTAATGTCTGGATTTCGACTCCTGGAGAAGTGGGGAAGTTTGTTGGGGGAAAAAGAACTCTCTCTGGTTGACTGAGTAAAAAGGCAAAACAGACAGTCTCCCATTTAGACATCTGCCTCCTCCTCAGTCTCGCCAAAGTCTCTGTGCACTGTCTGCCTTTTTTTTTTTTTTAAAGAAAAAATATTTTCTATTTTTCCTGCCGAGGCAGTTCCTTTTCTGGTCGGAGAGCTACTTTCTAAACAGCCGCGTTCGCCTTCACCCTGTAAGCCTCTAAACATACAATAATGCTGGACAGCTTGAATGGAACAAGTGATGAGATTCATTTTGGGGATGGAGGTGGGAAAGGAGGGGGGGGGGGTTGGTTTTTGGATCTCAATTCTCTTTTCGTTGTGGATGACATCTGCTGGATGACAACGTTGTGCTTCTTGTGCCGTGCTGGAAGTGCATCAAAATGCAAGAAATCACAAGCCATGTGTCGAAAGCAAAAAATCTCGACAATAGTGAGGAAAGCGCACATACTCCAGTTCATGAGCATCTCCCCTATGCAGTCACTCGAGCCATGTTTTCTTTTTCTGGTCCAAAAGTCTATGAGTTACGGGCTTGTGGTGACATTCCTGTCTGAACTTTTACCCTTTTTTTCCCCGTCACACTTTGATTATCTGTCATCTGTGATATTGTAGTGTATTTGAAGAGACATATATTCTGTTTATTTTCCACGTAAAAATGAATTAGCACTGTCAGTGAAGAAATCAAGGGGGATTTGTGATTTTGTGTACATAAGAAGGTTCGTTTGAAAGATTTATGCAGAGAATGCCAAGAATTTTAATGTCATTGCAAGTTTCTTAATATGCAATTTTATATCTTTTTCATATATTTTTAATCAATAAAGCCATGTTTTTTTTTCACTTACCTAAACAAACACCAACCAAGCAAAGTCTCCAGGTCTCTACAAGTTGATATGTTCTGTTCTTAAATAGCATTTTTACCACATAAATATTTGTGATTTCTGTTAATTAAATCTGAAACAGAATCTCTGCCGTTGCAAACGTTCCGAATTTCCTGTTAAGCTTCCCCTTTTCCTGCCTGTGCTGCCGAACCCCCTGTGCGTACCTCACAGCACCCCCCAACCCCCCTCCCCACCCCGCCAAAGCCTCGCACTACCCCCCCTCTCCCCCCTTCCTGAATCTGAATCTCGACCAAATAGTTGAAAGCCTTTGAGGAAAAACATGCTCTGTGCATTCCTCTCTCTTGCTCTCTCCTGCCTCTGTTCTTACTCCCAGTGCTCTATATCTTTCAAGTGTCTTTTTTTTTCTTTTTCTTTTTTTTTTTAATTTTCACCAGCCTTTTCAAGAGGTTGGTTAACGTTCATCAAATTGCATGTTTTAACATTCGCAAGATAAGGATTTATTGTTGAACATACATACAATGTAAGGTAGGCATGGCAGAGCAAGAGTGAAGTGAAGTGAAATTGTATGTGTAACTGTGATTACTCTAATGTGAGTATCTGGCCAAGAATATTTTCCCTCTTCTCAGTAACAGCTTTATGTAGTAGCAGAGTACTCAAGTTCCTGGCACCCATCCCATATAGAATAGATCATGGAGTAGCGGAGTTGATGAAGTAGCCTAGCCTATGCAGTCCAATCAAATCAGGTCCTTTAAATGGTCCCCATAGTGATCAAAGGTGATGGAGGCTTTTATGACATCACCACGAGGAATTGCCTTACTCATCCAATCCCGCGCCAGATGACAACCATTTCCTGTGGCTCTGACCCAATGGCTACTGAGATTCTTAAATGTTAGTCACCTCACTACTCTCCGTGCAGCTTGTGAGTTGATGAGTCAGAGTGTATTATTCACTTTTCCAACTTCCCCATTTCTTCCCTAATTATCTAATGACCTTTGGCAGGCGATGGCAGGCTTTTGCCATTCTGGCTTTCCCCACTACCGTTTTCTATGTGTTACGTGACAACACAACACACCTTATTAATTTTAGATTTTTTTTTTTACTTAATTTTATTACA
>JAODXP020000028.1:8056552-8209052 GCA_027497455.2 Sardinella longiceps
CTACGTGATGAAGAGTTCATTTCCCAGAAGTATAGCGTCTAACTAAATTAGAAACATTGCAATTGCCTATTGCCAACCAAGTTGGCAACCAGAGTCTGAATCACCACAAGGCCCGGTAGTGCCTGTCTCCCTTAGTTCTGGCCATGGCCCTCCTCGTTACGCTTAGTTTTTGTGGAGCTCCAATTCACGCATGTCAATCTAATAGCCTATGTATTACAATCCCCTATATTCATCACAAATAGCCTATTTTTGACAGTTAATTGGGGTTGTTCCTACCTGACTTGACCACCTGCCACTTGTTAGTTTTATAATTTGAAAGTGCTTTGTGTAATTGCATCCCTCTTCTCCATCTGTGCGAACTATCAGAAACGGGGGCTTTATTCAATAATGTCCTAGTCTAAGACATGCCATGCTAAGTAAATTCTCAAACCTTTGGGATATGGATGTCTGTTCATCAGTGCTAGCTGCATCTGATTTCTTCTGGGTGCTAAACTTTGTGTCGTATTTTCTGCTTTAACTGTTACCGGAATCTGATTAATCTTTAACGCTTTAGAAAGTTTTAATTTGTAAAGTATGTTCTTGCTAGAAGTTTGGAGGGCGGCATAGCTCTTTAGAGATCATGGCCAGTAAAGCCTAGTAGATTACAGCAATATCTGATAGCCCAATGAAGACAGGCTAGAACATCGCAATGACTTGCAAAGATGAGGTATGAATGATACATTTAAAATAATAACAATATTCACAATTTCTGCATAAAATATTGAGCTTCTTGGCTCCTGCATAATGCATTCTTTGTACTTGTATTCTACTCTATACAATTATATTCTACATTCTATATTCTGCATTCTCTTCTATTCTTTGTCTATGCTCTCTTTCTTTGGTCTACTTTGATGAACCAGACAGGGTAGTGCAGATTCATTCGCAGTGCTCAGTGAGTCAGTCTTGCAGACATAGTGGTACGTTCCATACAGTGCGTGGGGCACCAGGGAGCGTTTCTGAGCCAAGTGCCGGAGGGGGAGAATGTGTGTGCGCGTCTGTGTGTGACTGTGTGTATGTGGGGGAGAGGGAAAGAGAGAGAGAGAGTGTGTGTGTATATGTGTGTGTGGTGTAGGGGGGGATAGTTGAGCAGCTGCCAAGAGAGGCCGCCGTGATGCAGAGAGGGATCCTGCTTAGTCACAAAATGAGCAAGGCGAGTAGTCCAAACGACCGCACAGGGACGGCAGACACAGAGAAGGAGGAGAGAGGCAACAGGCCCATCTGAAAGACCCGTGGAGGAATCCAAGAACCCCCCCGCCCCCCAAACCATCCTTTCATCTGCTCAGTGCCTTCCAAGTTCCAACACTTTGGCTCTACCTGAGCACTGGGCATGAACGGCTCCTCCATGAATGCAAAGATGGAAGGAAGGAAAGGAAGAAAATCAGAGAGCAGGAAAGACAGAAATGAAAGAAAAGAAATGAAAGGAAAAGAAAAGAAAAAAACAAGTGGTGTGAAGGTGAGGAGAGTAGAATGTTGCTCTTTGGCAGTGTGTGTTTTCTGATCTGTGCCTATCTAAACAGCTACCACCGTTACGCAACAAATTAGTGACCCCCGCGGCAGAGAAAACAGGCCCTAACCAAGCTCTGGGCTCGCTCACCTCCCACACACACACACACACACACACACACATACACACACCTTATCACACATTGTTGCATGCTGCCAAGTGCAAGCGTGGAGGCACTCCCCCTCTCCTGCAGTTTATCTCCTGCAGTTGCTGAGACCTTGTTGCACTCTTTCATCTTTAGGTCTTTACCAAATACACACAACCCAAAGTGGTTATTGTTTATTTAAGATGGTGCTGCTATGTGCTTCCTCAGAACAGGTGTGTGAGTGTGTGTGTGTTGGTGTATGTGCCCTTAAGCATTGCTATGTGTGTATGCAACCATGCATGTCTGTGTGAGTGCATGCACATCTGCATAATATCCTTCTGTCTTGCAAGTGTGTGTATATGTGTGTGTTTGTGTGCATGTGTTTGCACATATGCATGTATTGTCTCCCAAAGAGTGTGCGCTCCCAAACAGTATTTTCCCACAGTATCAAAGTCATTTGGTCTTTATAGGGATTGGTTGGTTGGAGAAAAGCTGGTCAGACAGGTTAGGCTATTCATGGCGCCTTTCTAGACAGAAAGACAAGAAGCTCAAAAGTTTTTTTTTCTTTTTTAACTTTCAGGCCAAAGGTTTGTTTTTGTTTTCTTCGCTCCCATTCATGCAGACAGAGGACTCCAGTCATTCACCTAACACAATCAAGTCATCTACATATACACTCAGCGTCCATCACTCATGCTGTCACCGCTTCTTGAGTCAGTCACTCAAGTCAAGCGTTTAGTTCCTTTTTCTTTGAGCAAGTCGACTTTGGCACTCAACGAACATATTTCACTTTCTCACTGCCTCACCTTTGACCTTTGAAACACTGTAATTCACTCACTCAACACTGATTTATGTGTCAACATATAATTCACTTCACATGTGTGCTCACATTCAGTCCTCACTTCTTTTTTTTTTTTTTCTTTTTGGTCTGAATCAACTCTCACGGGTGTAACAGCAACAACCACAAGGTTGCTTGTGCAACAGACCCCAAGACCTGGTCACTTGTCCACACAGCAGCCACAGAGGCCCGCTGGTGTGTGTGTGTGTGTGTGTGTGTGTGTGTGTGTGTGTGTGTACGTACGTGTGTGTGTTTCTATTTCTATTTCAAGTGTGGTGGAGAAAGATATGGGGTGAATGGAAGTTTATCACTGATGCATCTGCATGCGCATGGTTAATTTGATTAGTCAAGGGGGTGGCGTGACAAGGAAAAGTGTTGTTTACTATTTCCCATGTTCACTTTTCCTCCCCTTTGATGTTTTGCAGAAAGAAGAGGTGAAAGAATGAAATGGAGAGAGAGAGAGAGAGAGAGAGAGAGAGAGAGAGAGCGCTAAAGAGGGGATGGGGGTGGCTGGTAGTAAAAAAAAATAAAAATAAATAAAAAAAACGTTCCAAAGTTTGACACTTCTGTGCTGGCAGTTCCGACAGATCTGGTTCCAGCAGTTCACATACTGTATGAGCACCGTCCAAAATGGAGAGTCCAGGAATGTGACATGGCAGCAACCTCAGTGGAGTCCTCCAGTTCACCAAGGAGCAAACATCACTCAATGTGTGTGTGTGTGTGTGTGTGTGTGTGTGTGTGTGTGTGTATGTGTGTAACTGAGTCTTTAGTACGCATCGTTGAAGAGAGGCACAAAGTGCTTAGGCAGGAAAAAAAAATGCAAATAAGATCTGAGGATATGCAGGAGGGAGGGAGGTTGGAGGCGTCCTCTGAGTATGATACCAATGGTGTAAAGGACGGGCTGGGGGAGAGGATTGGATTTTCAGGAGGAAAGAACGAGAGAGCAGGAGAGGATTTCCTGGAGTGGTGAGACGAGAGGAAGAGAGAACAGGGCTGGAGAATTTACCATCTCCCTCCTGCCTCTGACAGGTCCAATACCTCCCCGCTCTCTTCTCTCACTTCGTTTTTTTTTTTCTCCCCAAAACAGGGTCAACAGAGTAATTCCTTCATTTGGTCGGCTTCTTCCTCCCTTCCTCTTTCCTTCCTTCTCTCCTCCTTCTCTTCTTTCTCTCTTCACCTCTAATCTCCCTCTCCTTGCACTCTCTCTGCCTGTTCACATTAGCCCTGATGACTTTATCACTTCTGCACTGGATGCCCAAAGGTGTTTTTTTTTTCCTCCACTCTCTCCTTCAAGTCAGAGAAAGGGCCTCCCGTTCTTTCTCCTTCTGCCTCCCTTTCTTTTCTATCTGCTAAAATATTTTCAGCCTCCTCCCCTACACTACTTCTACCCCACTTGGCCTCCCTTCCTCCCTCCCTCCCTCCCTCCCTCCCTCTCTCTCTCTCTCTCTCTCTCTCTCTCTCTCTCTCCACGTCTCATTCTCCATGTGCCTTTTTTCTTCTGCATTTTGTTCCTGGCCCCCTTTTCCCTCATTCTTTTCTTTTTTTCTCCCTCTCTCGCTCTGTTTCTCTTTTTTGTGGAACTATTCCATGGTGCCATGCTCCTACTGGACCCCCCTGCCTCTCAACTATCTCTCAACATGAAAGTGTAAACGTTCTGTCTGGTTCTCCTCCATTCCGTCTTGCACCATTCCCCTCTCTTATCTCTCCTTCTTCTCCAGACCAGATCCTTTCTTTCTTCGGGGGGGTTCCTTCTCAGGGCTTTTTGGGCCGTCCGTTGCGAGGCAGGTTCTCCACCGTGTTGCTCACACGGTACTTGACGATGATGCTGTGCACGGTGGACTTGGGCATGCGCAGCTCCTGCCCGATGGAGCCCTCCGACTTGCCGTCCTTCCACAGGTCCACCACACGCTGCCTCTGCGCGACGTCATGCTCCTTGGTCTTCAGGCAGGAGCCGGCGTCTGTGGGGGGCACAAAGGTGGCAGACTGTAGACACTGCAGAGGGGAGGGAAGGGGAGGCACAGCAGCAGCAGCAGCAGCAGAAGCAGCACTAGTAGTAGTAGTAGTAGTAGTAGCACATAACAGCACAGGCAGTGGGAACAGGACAGGTGCAACCTGGGAGTTGTAGTGCAGAAGTTTGGGTGGAGGAGGAGGCAGGAGAGAAGCATGTGGGAGTTGGGCTCAGCAGGAGCAGGAACAATGGCTTTCTAAAAATACACTGATGGTGGGACCTGAGAGAGAGAGCTGTGGTGCTGAAGCTGGGCCTTTAGGGACAGGAGAGAGTCCATCTCAAGGGCATCTCAAGGTCATGAATGGTAGGGTAAACAGGGATCCAAGGAACAAAAGGGACAGTTGGGGTTCTGGTGGATTTATCAGTTGTTTTATCAGTATTTACACTGTCAATGGGCACATCAGAACAGCAAAATAGTGTTTAGATAAGAGAAAGATCTCAAATCTGGTTCAAAAGCTAAGAAAGTATACTGTGGAAAAAAAACTAAACAAAAATAAAATGGTGGTGCGCCACTCTCAATCCATTTTTCTGCCAGTTTCATCATTGTTTTTTTTCTGCTTGTTTGTTTATTTGTTTTCCATGGAATATGACTGCTATTGGTGAGGGACATCACTGGTGTCAAAGTTCACAGTATAGAGTGAGAATAAGGATGATAAAAAGCACATTCCGCCACTGGAGAAATGCTCTGCAGACGTCTACGATCCTACATGTGCTGCTTGTTGCTCCTGCAGACCTCACGAAGCCTGGCTACAGCAGAAACGTCACCAAAAAAAGAACTACAAAACAGAAAAGTCTCTTGACTGCAATTGCAATTTTATTTACAGTCTGTGAGTGGGAGAGGAGTTGGAGTTCACGCAACACTCCACTACACCCTCCGCTCCTCCACAACCCCTCTTCTCCTCTTTTCTTTCCCTCCATTTCTTTTTAAGGTCTTTCATTTTCTATTAATCTCTTGTTTTGTCTGTCCTTCTGGCGTCCTCTCCGCCTGCCCCCCCTCCTCCCCCCCCTGCTCTGGCTGTCTAAGATGGGGCCGCTGCGGCCAGACCTTTGGCCAGACCGAAGCTCCCCGTGCGCTGCATATTTTTAGCCAGCCTCGAGTTCACTGCGTACAGCCACCCCCACAGTGCACCCCCATCCATCCCCCAACCGCCTCCCTCACCACGCACCAACTACCCCCCCAACCCTCAAATCACCCCCCCCTCCCACCCCCAACCAACCCCTTAACTCCACAGCTCAATCAAGCCCTCCGCTCCGACGGGCCAGGGGGCCAGTCGGGCTGAGAGGCTATTTTCGCGAGCGGCAGGAGTCAGGGGTTTAGCACTGGCCCCTAGGGGCCCCCGGCAGAGAGAGAGAGAGAGAGAGGGAGAGAGAGAGAGAGAGAGAGAGAGAGAGAGAGAGATAGAGAGAGAGAGCAAGAGAGGGAGAAAGGCCCCAGAACCTTCAGATTTCTAGACGGCTGTAGTATTTTTTTTTCACTCTTTCCCTCTCTCTCTCTTTCTGTCCCTCGCTCACTCTTTATAAAAATATCTCCAGAAGTAACATTAAGAGGGGGGAAAAAGTCTGCGAGGAGCGAAAAGAGAGGAAAAAAAGTAAAGGAATGAAAAAAAAGAGGTCTGAGGTCTGCTACGCTGAAGTTTGGCACGGCAAGCATCAACGTAACTGCGTTTTTTTCTTCAGCAGTCGGGAGAGAGAGAGAGAGAGACGGGAGGTGAGGGCAGTAGGAAGGAGGGGGGTGAAACTCAATCCTCACGAAAAGAAGCAACTTAGTCTTTCTCAGCATGTGGTGATTACATACATCAACACACTTTGAGTCCTCCTGCAGACGGTGTAGAATACACACACACGGCACAAACAAACACACACACGACACAAACACACACACACCATATTTTTTCATCCCTCCATCAGTGCACTGAGGTGAACTCTTGTCACTCACAGCCCCCCCCTTCCCTCCCCTCCTGCACACACACATACAAAGAAAAAGCCAAAACCCAAACACTTGGGGATTTAATGTGAGAATGTGTTTCACAAGACGCACTGACATCTCTCACCAAAACAATAAGAAATAAATAAAAACAACAAAAAAACGACTGACAGCCCAGCCACGGCCACAGACACAGCCACCCAGCTGGCTCCGTCTCTCTCTCTCTCTCTCTCTCTCTTTCTCTCTTTCTCTGCCTCTGGCCCAGTCTGCCACTGCCTGGCGACCCCAGCCAGCGCTCCGCTGGGGGTATTTAGTTTTAATTAGAATGGAATTATGATCTCACTCCACACTTAATAAGAACAATAAGGGTTTCAACGCTGCCTCCACATCTCATCCGCGGCAGCCAGTCGCTCGCTCAGCAAAAGCGTCGGGAGAATAATCTGCATATTTTCATTAAAAGCAAGCGATCGTGGAAAAGCATGCCTGCTGTCTGAATTCTGCGCGCCTGATTGAATAAACATCGGGTCCGGCGAGCCGGTTCGTCGTTTTGCGCCAAGGTCCTCCAGCAAAACAAAATAATCATTGTTCTTGCAAGTTCATGGGGCTACAGCCGTCGCAGCATCTGAGTTAAATGCCACTTTTTTGCAGGACATGAGAAAGACACATTATGCAAACGCTAAGTGCATTTTTGTTTTGTCGGACAGCTTGGGTTAGATTCCTCCCGTACAACCACATGTACACCTGGAATAATCATGAGGGGATCTTTCTGTCAGATGATGATGTTCTGAAATTTTCGCCAGATGTGTACAGATGTTCAGCGGTCCCTGTAACAACATACAGCTGAACGCTGTTACCTTGGGGGAAGACATGTCAACAGACACGCTTGATGCAAACGTGTATCACAGAATCAAACAAAGTCCCCTATTGTTTTAGTGTCAACATGTGTGTGTGTGTGTGTGTGTGTGGGAGAGGGGTGTGTGTGTGAGTGTACTGGAATAACGCTTGACTGGGGTGGCTGAATACCTGGGTGTTAGCCAAGCTCTCTGCAGAAAAGTGTTATGTCTTTTCCTCACTGTAATCTGAAGTCTTGTACCTTTGAGCAGATGCATGCATGACCGACCGACGTTACCGTGATACCTGGGAGTTTCTACTAGAGTGTCTACTGCTCTCCAGGATCTTTGTTTTGCTGAGCATTTCTCGTTTATTTATTTATTTATGCATTTGGCTGATGCCTTTATCCAAAGAGTCTTAGAGTAATTTTTTTCAGGACCATTCTCCCTTAGAGCAGCTTAGAGTTAAGTGATTTGATCAAGGGCACAACGGGTAGCAGTCACAATTTAAACCCTCAATTGCCAGACTACTTAGCAATGCTAGATAAGTTCCCTGACGGCAATGCTACCACTGTCCCCATTTTCTGTAGAGAATAATTGTTAATCGTTATTAATCGTTACTAATCTCATAACCAGATTGTGTAAATCACAAAACCATAGTTGCCGGTTGGCAATGGCCAACTGGATTGCAACCAACTAATTTGCTAATTTAGTTAGCAGCCACAGTTTTGGAGACACCACAGAAACTTACATTTCACTTCCATGTATTAGGAAGAGTCATCAGTCTTAGTGAGAGTCATTACTCCCATAAGCTTTTCACATTAGTCCGTACAGTTACACCACCATCCACTATAAACTCTACACCAATAAACCAAACATAAACAACAAGCACATTTTCAATGAGTATCCTCCGTTATAAATTTCATGAGACATTAACTATCAAGTAAATAGTTCCTACAAGCAGGATGAAGAACGGACAACAAAACCTGGCCTACACGACTGCCAGCGAATGACAACAATTCTCTCCAAGACTCCTGAGGACGGAACAGTCCTCAGCAGCCTTGAGTCCTTTGCTGTGATTTTCAAGATGTGTCGTGAAACATCGAAAAGCAATAAGTGTCAGAGGAGTCCAGGAACCAACTGTCTCCCCGTTTTACTGCAATAAAGCTCCAGCTGCTGCCCAGAGGGCCAACCTATAATTCCGCCATGGTGTGTGCATGCCTTGAATTAAAAAAAACCCAAAAATGCTCAAAACTGTGAGTCACCAAAATGCTTGACCAAACCCAAATTCTAACCTTACCCAAACCCTGAGCATTTCTTAAAAGACCAAAATGTTCCCTGTATTCCTATGCAGCCTTGGCTCAAGTCAGGCCTGCCTTCACCAGTGAAAAACTTTTAGGGTAGGTTCCTCGCAACGGAAGCATGCGAGAGAAACATAAACAAGACAAACATTTCGCCAATACGCATAGAACTGACAGGTCTGGTTGTGCAAAACTGAACAGGTCTGTGCAGACTGTGCAACCACCCAAATTTTTCCTAAAAAAGGCAAGACATTAATCGTCTCAGGAGAAATTTGCACTTATAATAATTTTGCATTTTAAGTATGCTCAAAGAATACAGGGGCTGACTGTATTTCTCAAATGTTCGGGCAAACAGATTGGCCTGAACGATGTCTAATATGTCACCATCTGCATGAACATGTTGCCTTCCCATCTGATTCCCACAGTTGCACTTTTGAGCTCACAGCAGATGGACTGGTAATGTGGTGTTGAGATGTAGTGAGATAAACCCAGAAAAGTACAACCTCGCTTGATATTTTTTGAACATACCCTGTTTATCAGGCATTTTATAGCTTTAACTTGATGGCTCGCAGAAGCTGAATAGTTCATGTTTCTTTCCAGACATCCAGAGATATTTCTTTTTTTCCCCCCATTTTGGCAACTACTCCAGAGGGCATCTTCACATCCAAAATAAGCAAGACACCCAAAAATACGCACAAGTACTAAATGAGGTGTACTTTGCAATGGTAGAATTTGACCTGAATAAGAACATTGCAATAATAACTTCTGTCATCAAGTGCTAAAATCAAATCACTCAACCACTGTGGTTCAAAGAAAAAACAGGAGAGAGAAAAGGGCCTAACAACCCCTGAGATTCTCCACAGATGTATGAGCAGGGGGGAGTTGTGTTGATGGTGGTGGTGGGTTGTGTGTGTGTGTGTGTGTGTGTGTGTGTGTGTGTGTGTGTGTGTGTGTGTGTGTGTGTTTTCGGGAGACTTCTGTCCCCTTTCTTTCACCACTGTGGATGAACTCTGTGGCAAACAAATCACTGTAGGGTTCCAGTGAGACATCCATCAGCTTTTTTCTTCTCTTGTGTGGCCAGAGCGAGCCTCGAGGGCCCAAGAGTAGAGTAGACCATGGGAACTGACCTGATATGAAGGACCCGGGGGGCATCTGGCTGTAGTTGGCCCCTCCCAGAGCCATGCCCCCTGGTGGCGCTGGAGTGAAGGGGGCGCCGTAATTCTGAGGGGTGGCGTACGGTCCCGGTGGGATTGGCTGGAGAAGGAAAAAGAACCAGGACAGAGTTGGTCTGTAGCTAGTTGGTGGAACGATAGCAGATAACAAGAGAGCAGAGGATGGATGTGTAGATGGATGTGTTCTATAGATTTTGGGGGGGGGGGGCTTAGGAGACTATTATTTTTCTATTATCCTACTGAATTGATCATATAAAACAACCCAGCCTTACAGAGTAGAGGGGTGGATGGATGTGTTCTGAAGATGTTACAGTTTCAGGGGTTTAGAACAGCCTTTGCTTTTTTTATTATCCAAACAAACTGATCATATAAAAACTACTCATTCATATGGGTGTACCAAATACCAGAGTATGCTTTCACTTTTACTTTTCTGCTTCAAGCAAATATTCAACTCAGTGAAACATTGATGAAACGCTGAGATTAAAATACCTGTCCCAAATTCTATGCAAACCTTGATAATGTTCCAAATAAAAGTTTGAAGTTTACAAGACTTTCTTTTCTAAATAAGACTAATGGGATAGAACCTTCAGAGTGAGAGTATGCAGTATGCACTTCATTAGTCTTTCAAGCATGCGTTTGCACACTCAGGCCTTATAAGTATCTCTGTGCCCTTGCTGGCAAGTGTGTGTGTGGGAGGGTTGGCAAGTGTGTGTGTGTGTGTGTGTGTGTGTGTGTGTGTGTGTGTGTGTGTGTGTGTGTGTGTGTTTCCCAGCTTTTGTTGGCAAGTCTGTTGTTTGTGTCTGCATGGATGATTCTACATTTATCAGCACTGTGCCTGGGTGCCTTTTTTAGATTGCACTTTTGTGTGTGTGTGTGTGTGTGTGTGTGTGTGTGTGTGTGTGTGTGTGTGTGTGTGTGTGTGTGTGTGTGTGAAAGAAAGATAGAGAGCAAGACAGAGACAGAGAGAGGCTGAAAGCTTCCAGGGACTGTTTAATAACATCTTGACCATCCACTAGCGTTCTGTGATGCACACATACATACACACACACACACACACACACACACACACACACACACACACACACACACACACACACACACACACACAGAAACATGGCTGTCTATGTATGATTACTTCCAATACATGTGTATTGACATATGAGATTGATAATTGATCTGTATTTGCAAGCACCTGCAAATTATCCATTTGATCTGACCTTGATTGGCAAAGCATAATGATGTGATTAAAGTATTTCCAAGTACTAGCACACTAGAGTCAACACTTTGGTATACTATGGTTGTGGAATCAATTCCATGGAATGGAATTCATTAATTTATTAGCCTAGTAAAGCTCAGTCAGTGCATACTTATTGCATTTTAGGCCTGATTTTATAAAACGCCTTATATGTCTCTTATACTCACCAATGTTTCAGCCCCCTTCTTGAAAAAGTTTTTCTCCAACAACACTGGTTTACTAGTTGTTTGTTGGATTGAATTGAATTCTTTAATGTCATTGCAGAGAATACAATGCAATGCAATGCAAACACATGCATCCCCATTCTTCTGTCCTCCCATAAGCCCAGGATCCACCGCAAAACATACATATTCATACTCATAAAGGATGGCATAGTGGTGAAGTAGAATGTAGAAAAAAAGAGCAAACAGTTCTTATGTGTGTGTGTGTGTGTATGTATGTATGTATGTGTGTGTGTGTGTGTGTGTGTGTGTGTGTGTGTGTGTTTACCGGTGGTGTATGCGTCTCCGTGCCCTTGTTGGCCAGTCGGCTGAGGATGCTCCTCTCGGACATCTGTAGCCGGGCGGCGATGGGGGGCACGCGTGACAGGGTGGCAGGCAGCCGCGTCACGTCCGCCTTCATATCGCTCAGCAGCTCCTCCAGCTGGTTGAGCACTGCAATGGCAAGCAGAGTGGTATTGGCGGTGGTGGTGGTGGGGGGGTGGAGCGGTAGGAGTGGGGGTGGGGGCAAATTAGTGGCTGGACAGGGCCCAACACACACAGGAAAACACTCTGGGCTCACACATCTGTCTACAGTTACTGCAGCAGACCGCAGTCAGGACCGGACAACAGCGGCAGCAGCAGCAGCAGCAACAGTACCACCACCAATAGCAGCAGCAGTATCACCGCCACCACCACCACCAATGGGCTTATTTCACACCTGAACATTCCATGGCACATGACATTCCAGGGTAATAAACTGAACATTCTATCATTAAAATGCATTGAAATTATCCCTTTTTCTGACTTAAAAAAAATGGGAAATAACATTGGGTAAAAATAGGTAAAAACATGGTGGTACTGCTGCTGCTGCTATTGGTGGTGGAACTGCTGGTGCCACTGCTATTGATAGTGGTGGTGGTAAAGTTGCTGCTGCCACTGCTATTGTTGGTTTTGGTGGTGGTACTGTTGCTGCTATGGGCTTATTTCACACCCGAACATTCTGAGTTTCTAAAACCATTCCATGGTAGTAAACTGAACATTCAAACATTCAAATGTCTTGAATTTATCCCTTCTTCTGACTTGAAATCAATTGGAAGCCCACAAATTGGGAAGTCCCAAATAGATAAAAGATTGTAGAATATTCATGCACAAAAATGTAAAACCACTTTTATCTATTCAGGATTCAGGGGCTCAATTAAGTGTGAATTGAAACACAATTGAAACCAAAATTGGAACCCTACCACTAGCTAACCGGACTTTGGCAGAAGATGATAGATAGTGCAGGACTGTGGTAGAAGTGCAGCACAAAGAGATGGTGTAGCAGAGTGGGGGGTCTTCAGGATAATTTTCATAACTCTAGAAAAACAAAGTGTCTGAAAATGTCTGAAAGTCAAAGTAAATGAAGTCGACATCTACTGTCTACTGTCGAAATCGCATGTTTTTGAGATTTCAAAGCCACTGACATAGTGTAAACTGAATAAAGTCTTGCTGCAAATACAAACAAACATACCAACAAACAAACAAACAAACAAAAACAACAACATCCTCAACACGACAATAACTGATCTAAGAATGTACTGATTCACTTCATTGTTGCAATATTTTGAAATCAAATCTCACAAGTAGGAGGACAGCAGTTAACCCCAATCATTAAAGTTTTGCTACTAACATAAAACAGCACATAAGAGCTCAACATAACGACATAAAAACCAGTCCAAGGCCTTATCACTGAATGCCGGCCTTAAAAAAAACACACAATCAGTCCAGGATCTCCTAATCATTCAGTTGGGGGGAGAGGAGTTGGCAGCATAAACTGAACACACCATCAGCCAGAATAAAATCACCTTACGGTGCTGTGTCCTGAAATCAGTGACTAGATCTTGTGACCCAAAATGGCTTCACATTGTTTTGCCATTTAAAAATATTCAATTCAATTGAATTTATTTTGTAGGGCACTCAAACACAATACATTGTCTCGCGGCGCACTACAGACAGTACGGGGAGCGCCCATGAGTAACAGAACTCCCTTTGCTTACTAACAATTAATTTTTAGCAGGAAACCTTGGGCAGATCCACGCCTCATGGGCTCAACCCACCTGCTGGGGGCCTAATAGAATATCCGTACTCTCTGATACATAGATTGACCATGGTTTACACAGAGTAACAGCATGGATACAGAATGTTGTCTGAGAGTTACTAGATGGTAGGAGTCAGGGGATGGGGTCAATAGTTGGGGTGGCATCACCTGCACATCACCTGAATCAGTCAAGACTTCTGTTTACATATGTTTATGTATTATATTCAGTAGCCCTAGAAGGACAAGATGGTTCCGTGGGTAGTCTCCATATTAAAACAAAGAAGATGGTTGCTGCTGGCTAACAGTTGTTGACTGATGATGTGTGGCAGATAGATGTAGTTCTGCAAACGAGCTCGCTTAGTTTCAAACATTGTAATTGTTTGCTAAACCATTTAGCGACAACGTGAAAAAAGTGGGATCTTAGTTGTTTTTTTGCCCCCAACAGTGCCTTCCAAGCAGCGCAGCCTTCAAGGCTCTACCCTCCCAAATCTATGTTTAGGGTGAGGGTTACAGGGGTTAGGATTATGGTTAAGGTAATGGATTAAAACCACCTTGAACGTGCATTATTCAGAGATATACGCACACCATGGAGTTCATTATCCCTTATACCACTGTTTGGTCAAATTTCCTATTGTGATGAGCTATTTAGAACGTGCATTATTTTTCAGGTAACTGCATGGCTATTAAGCAGTTCCACTTTTCCGTCCATATTCAGACTTGCATATTAATTCATCCAACTTGCTCTGACTTTTAAATAAACTGTCACGTTAACACAGGATCACAATTTAGTGGCCCGACCAACGTGGTGGGGGACTGAATGTACTGTATTTGTGACTGCAGAAACATAGCCTATCTTCAGGATGGACATTAAAGAATATCTAGCCTATCAATCCCTTGTAAATAAGACAGTCCTGGAACTCACAGCACAACCCATGAATTAGTTGAGACAGTAGGACAAGAGTTGGTTAGACAAAGCAAACACTTTCAAGCCTCTGATCACACCATTGGTCTTGCCTCTTCAAATCAGTGACCAAATCCTCAAATCGTACAAATTGGCTTAAAAATCAGTCACGGGTCTAAGAATAACTGAATCAACACGGAGTCTCAAAACCACCGCAGCCATCCGAGAGCCAGCCAGACCAGACAGAGAGGTATTGAGACTTTTCAACGCTTTGAAAACCACACAATCAGTTGTGGATCCGAAAACCGCGGCATTGCCTTAGAAGCTAGCCTGACTCGGCTCTGGAGCTGGAGCTTGAGGGAGAAGGGAAGACAGCCAGAACTCCTGGATGCCTTGCTAAAATAGCCCCCATCAATGCAGTGCTAAGCAAAAGAGGCAGAAACACACACAAAAAACAACAAACACGGCCTGGCAAAGCTCATCCCTGTCCTCCTCTTAAAAAAAAAAAAAAAAAAACAGTCCCAACTCTAGCCTCAGCCCAAGACAGCCTTGGTTCAGGGGCAATCATTTTGGGGGGCGTGGGAAAAGTTTCTCTGAAGACTTTGCAGATGACCGCGTGAATTAGTGTGGAGTCGCACGCTGGTTTTTTGGGGGGACTTGTGAGGAGGTTATGCCGATGGGTTTCTTTTTTTTTGCACAAGGGGCAGCCGAGGGGGTCCGGGACATTTCACATTGAGATGGCTGGGAAAGGGAACGTGAGGTCGGTCTCTTTCTCTCTCTCCCTCCCTCTCTTTCTCTCCCTCTCTTTCTCTCCCTGCTGATTCATCAGGCCACTTTACAGGCCCCTGGCTTCTACTGGGCCGCTGGACCGGACCAGTTCTTGGAGAACTGGGCCACGACGTTGACTTCGGCTCCAAAACAAAAAGCAAGGGGTGGGGGGATCAAATGGGACGTTTATGATCACTAAATTAAAAAACGTGCCTTCCAACATTGTCCACGAGCACCGCCGCCGCCAGAGTAGTCAACGAGGCTGATGCGGTGGGCCAGGGATTCTGTCTCCTCAGATAAAGAGCATAAAGCCTCGAAAATGAGGGGTTTGCGTGATTGCGCTGATATATGAAAAAAAAAAAAACAGTCTGTCTGTCTTTCTGCGTGCCGTGCAGCAGCCGTGATTGGGACTGATTCCCACAGCCCACTATTGCTGCCTGCCTGCCTGCCACTGCCTGTGTTGTGAAATCCTGAGGTCTGCCAGAAGGGGGTCCATTGGGTAAAACTCAGTTTAGCAAGCGTTTATGAGGTACGTGATGGTACAGTGAGTACAACGACACACACACACACACACACACACACACAATGCACTTCAATGCAAACACACGTTTACACACACACACACACACACACTTACAGAGACACACGAAAGCACAAACACACACATATTCATGCTGACAGCCATATAAATGGCCCAGAACATGTAACATTACTGTAAAGATGCTGTCCGCAATTTGGTTTCGGTTTACCAAAACAATTAACCGCTATCTGAGCTCAAAAAACGAACACTTCCCGTACAGGCTCCAGAAGCACCTTGATGATTGGTAGTTTATAGTGTATTCTGTGGCCGCTATGTTTGTTTCCCATTTATAGATCTGGCATTTGTGTACGACCAGCAATTTTTTATGGTGCAGACCGTAAACAGAGAGTCACAGGGGCAATTGGACAAAAAAAAGGGTGCATTTAATTTGAATTGTGGTGTGCAGCTTTTAACTCCTAATATGATGTAACATTATACTGGCATGTAATCAAGTTCCATTTCTGGGGGTTGCCAGGACAACTCATGAGGAGACCAACCAGCATGCAGGTACTTGCACACAAACGCAAACACACACGCATACACTCACACATACACACAAACATACACACTCACACACATTAACACACACACACACACACACACACACACTCTGGCAGTGGCTCACCCTTATGCAGCACGGCGTTGGCAGGCTTGTTGCCAGCCAGCGACTCCTTGCTGAGGTGCTGGTGGGATTCGGCCAGACACTCGACCTCGGCAAAGCGAGCGTTGAGCGCCATGGCTGGGTGCGTGGGATCCTGCGTCATGTTCAGGTAGGCCGCCCGCCTCAGCTGCTCCTCAATTACCAGTGCTTGCTCCAGCAGCTACAGATACACCAAGAGACACCCAAGGGAGACTTATTTGGTGGTCAGATTCACAAGCGATTTCTTACCGTAAGATAAAACTTCAGGTTCGTTACAAAAAA
This sequence comes from Sardinella longiceps, assembly GCA_027497455.2. Classification (NCBI taxonomy): domain Eukaryota; kingdom Metazoa; phylum Chordata; class Actinopteri; order Clupeiformes; family Clupeidae; genus Sardinella; species Sardinella longiceps. The sequence continues at coordinate 8,072,954 of JAODXP020000028.1, forward strand.
GAATCATGTTAGAGTAAGTGGAGTCTTGTGCAAAATTAATGTAATTTACTGTAACAAGCATTTGTGCACTGATTCACTTTGAGTGATTGAGTTTTGTATTTTGTTGCCCCTTGTGTAATGATTGGAAGTGCTCATACACTTATGTGCAAGTTGTGTTTGAGGGCAAAATTTGTGCCTCCATGTCATAAATGTTTTGGCAGAGTTGAAGCCTTTTGCAAACAAAATGTGTCATTTTGACCATTGGTACCACTGTTTAGGCCTCTGTGTAAACTGTTTTGATTTTTTTTTTACTAGATTTTTAATTTTCCTTATTTTTCAAAAAACTAGGGTGTCAATCACCCCATGTCCCTGTTTTTTTTGTAGTCTGCTAGTAGATACTGTTGGTAGATAAAAAAAACAATATTTGCTGCTCACACTTAATTTGCAAACTGACAGGAAAACAAGATGTCCCTGCTTTCAACAGTTAGCGCAGGCAGCTGTATTGCTACTTCGTCTATGTTGTACACCAAATTCTGTTGGTTTCATACCTACTGACAGAACCATCAGTACAACAAGGCTATGGGTTGTTTCACCCTGGATAATCCCAGTGACAACCCTCCAAGGAGAGCTTTCAAAAAGGGTGTCACTTTGCGCCTCTTAGGATACTTCTTTTCCTTCAAGCAGAGTGTTTGAAAATGAGTAAAAAAACGACTCGTGCCCAGAGACAGAGAGGGTAGAGCTTTTCTCAGGCTTTGTTGGACGCATGTAGTTTGTCAGAGTGATGCTAACAAAGTGTTCAATCTTAGCAGTGACCGATGTCAAAAACAGACACAGGGATGGATTCTGATTACTGTGAGGGGTGAGATGACACAGGCGATGGGCATGAAGATACTCGACACGCATGGCTCAAGTAAAAGCAGTGAAGCAGTTAAGCTGATGATTTCAGATTGTCTCTGGGAGTCTGTTTGTGTGTGAGAGAGAGTGAGAGTGAGAGATAGAAGGAGAGTATTCATGTGTGTGTTTGCGTGAGAAAGAGACTGAGTGTGTATGTGTGTGTGTGTGTGTGTGAGTGTGCATGTGAGTGCATGTCTGTGTGAGTGTGTGAGCGTGTGTGTGTCTGAACGTCTGTGTGCATCCATGTATGTGTGCATTGGGGTAACGTAATAGAGATAATCCTGACATTGCATCTTCATCTATTCAAGAAGGAGAAATGAGAGCAGCCATGACATATAAAGATGGAGATGAGAGAAAGAGGGAGAAAGAGAGAGTTGAGAGAGAGAGGGGCAGAGAAAGACAGAGAGAGAGGATGAAGGAGGGAGAGAGAGAGAGAGAGAGAGAGAGAGAGAGAGAGAGAGAGAGAGAGAGAGAGAGAGAGGGGAGACGGAGAGACAGAAAATGAGGATGTGCAGAAGAGGATATGAGGCATGTGATGCGAGGGGGAGGAAAAACAGGAAAAAGAAGAAATCACAAGCCCATCACCATTTCTGCTCATTCACACACACACACACACACACACACACACACACACACACACACACACACACACACACACACACACACACACACACACACACACACACACACACACACACACACACATACAAACACCCGCACACACCCACACACGCATGCAAACACACACTCAGAGGCATACACACACCCACACAAACACCCACGCTCATGGACCTGTAGACGTGCGCACATGTCAGCAAATGTCGTCATTAACGCTCACACACAGTGAGGGAGAGAGATCTACACACACATGGCCAGACAAACCTACGCATATTGCTACTATATTCACTGCAAGCACAGGCAAACTAATCTAAACTAACAGATTTAATAATTTGATCTCTCTCTCTCCCTCACACACACACACACACACACAAACACAAGCGTACACACATGTACAAACACACATGAAGGAACATACATGCACACACACACACACACACACACACACACACACACACACACACACACACACACACACACACACAGAGAGTACAGGAGTGGATCAAATGATCACTACAATAGTAAGAGACTAATGGCCAGTACATATACAGTATGTGAATGATGAATGCTGCACAGTTATGCTGCTGTTTGTCAAGAAGAGTGCAAGTCCACTGAACTGTGAATCTCTTGTTGGTTTGCACTACGCATCTCATCCCCCTCCTTACCTTGAACCGTCTTGCCAGGAACTTGTTCTTCATCTCCAGAAAGTTGCCCTTGTTGGCCTGCGTCTTGAAAGGTTCGTTGACTATGGCAAACTGCGGGTCATTCTGGATGTCTTGCCACCGTGCATAACCATGACTACAAAAGGGTCAGAAGGTTAAGGTTCATGACTTATGTCAGAGAAAAAAAAAAGCCTCAGGATATGGTTAAAATCTAACCTTTAATGGTGAAAAAAAAACATGACTACACAAACTTTGAGCTACCCTTTTGACTCATAGAGCACCACCACACCATGGTCTGTCATGCAAAACAAAAGTAAGAGAGAGGGAGAGAAAGAGAGAGAAAAGAGAGACTATCCCTCGCCATGGCAACAGCGATTGTCAAGGATACAGCACGATGCCTGCTAGCAGCCAGAAGTCGTGGCGCCGGTGCCAGATCTCGTTCATCTTGCCTGACTGGATCGCCGCCCGCTCCTCGTTCTGCCACAGAGTGTGCAGCTCTGCAGAGGACACACAGGCAACATCACAGTCAAACCCGGCCAAACACACAAACAGCCGTGTGCCGCCATTCGCCATTTGCTCTTCTACACACCCTCTCATTACACCGCATTTTCCCCAAATACGAGGTTTAGAGATAATGGAATATCTGGCAGCTATTGGTAGGGTTTTTCTGTTGCATGTGGAATTTTATCGATATCAATGCCAATGTTGAATCTGCTCTTCATTCTTTCTCAATTCTTTTGTCAACCCCTTATTGTTCATGTACAGTGCAGTACAGAAAGTACCCTTCCTGTACAGTAAGTACCCTTACTGCACCCCCTTCAACTACCTGGAATGCACCAGCTATACACTTACAAGGTCACACTCTTGCACTTCCTAACTCTTGCACTTTACTGCTGTTCTTTCTTGGTACAGTAGTTCTTCAGGAAGAAACCTTGGGCAGATTGGAGACTCCAGGGGGCTCATTTATCAACCAAACTTAAGCACCGATCTGTGCGTAAAGGGTGCGTATGATCATTCCTGCGCAAAGTGTGGGATTTACGAACTTGTACTTGATCTTAGAAATGTGCATATACAGTATATACGCATAGCTCTGACCACACGTGAGCACAAAACCCAGTGGTAGAATTGCGAAACTGCAAGTAAAAATGTCTGCAAATCTCACAGCCTATACTACACAAATGTTTTATATTTGTCTCGTGTTTCAGTTTATTGACAATTACCAAACAAACGAATCCGTATAATTCCAGACAACACGTGGATTAATCTGGACAGACATTTTACTGACACACATAGGAAATCCATTTGAAATGAAATGTGTTACTTATTGTGAAGATTTAGAATGCATTCCATGTAAGAGGGAGCGCGGTTTCAGTGAGTATGATGTTTGAAATCCACCCGTGTCAGAGAGGTTATTCATGCCATTAATTTGGGGTTTGTTGGCATGTAAATGAACCTGAGCATGCGCGAGCACAGAGATTTAGAAGGTGCGGGATTCATCATTGCTGGTGTGTGTACGACCAGCCTGCGCACGTTTGATAAATACAGATTTTTTTGTACTTACGCACATCCTAAATTTCACTCGTATGGTTGAATTTAGAATGTTTTCTACGCACTGTAGATAAATGAGGCCCCCGGACTCACTGCCAGTGACCAATAAAGTACTATAGTCAGTAGTCACCATAAGTGATAGATCACAATTTGTTCATTGTTTTAGTTTAGCATCATCGCATCATTACAACAAAATGTTGTCCGAAAACATTATATGGTAGTGGAGTATATAAACTCCTGATTGGACAGGTTATTAGTAGCCAGCCACACATAATGTTAAAGTCAGGAGAGGCATCAATTGTGGGGACAGCATTTAGGTGGAGTTCATTTTCAAAAGTGCCATCAGTGGGAATGAGAGTTCGAAGGACTCTAGAAAGGAGGAGACAATTTGACAAACAAAAACTCAAGTAAAATCATATAAAGCAAAAACAAACCAATTTCAGTTGTGTTGATGATAGCGTTTATGTAAACTATTTAAATATGGGCTATTTCTGTGAAGTCATCACAAATGGACTTCCAGGGTTTTGCATCTGAACTCTTCATGTATATGATGTATACTGTATTTGTGCTATGTTGAACATTATTATGTATAGAGGATATGTATAGATTTCTTCGTATATCTATACTAAATTGAACATTATTATTTAATAGGATGTGTACAGGACATGACATGTATTATTGCAGTAGTAAGTGGAAGGAAAAATGTCTCCCAAGTTCTAAAAAAAAAAAAAAAAAGGTCACCAGTAGTTCCTCTTTGAAATGCCATATTGGTCACATGCTTCCCAATGCCATGGAATATTAGTCAAAATTTGTGATAACTGTGACTAATAGTCAGTAAATTCCCTTCCCAAGAACTATCATATGTCATCAATAAGAGTGAATATTAGTTAAAAATACATGAAAAATTGTTATTTCAGTACTATGCTAACTTTAAGCATATACAATAAAGAAAAAAAGCGTTGGGATACTTGGTCATTACACCTACATGAATGTTCATGACATTCCTGTGTCCGTCTATGGGCAAAGTAACAGTCCTCACTGTTCTGAGAATGATTTCCACAAACAGAGAGGGTAAAAGCGGAGAGGTGCAAACATTTGTTGAGTTCTGTGTTCTATTTTTGCAACTGAACTTCATGCTTAACAACACCCCTTAGCTGTGATATATTACAGTAATGATATAGAACGTCCTCTCAGGGGTTATTTCGTGAGGTTAGACATTGATATTGAAATTTTGGTGTTTTTGAAACATATAGTCTTATTGTTGAAGGTCACCCAATGCTCTGTAGGAAAAAAAGAACAACAACATGTGGTACAATAGCTTCTTTGGCCCGTTCTGTTAACGTTAGGTGGCGACAGTAATCAGTGACCTAGAGCAGCAGGAATATGTATGTCTATTAATATATAAAAATAAACTACATGAATAGAAGCATGACTTTAGATACTTGTGGTAAAGAGTATGAATGAAGCCCATGAGGTAGTCACGTGTCAGAATATTTTTGCCACTGTGACACACTACTAATTCTAATAATACCACAATAATCTAATTATATTATCATTGCCACTTGCCAAAATGTCATTGACGTAGCATTCACAGTGCAACTGGAACGCTGACTATGAATACACTGACGTTTCCGAGCCACCCTGTGATGCTCAACTCCAAGTGTTTAGCGAATGGCTCTTCCAAAGCTTGAAGTCCAAAGTATCACTTTCTTTAAAAAGACCTTTAAAAAGTTGTTGTTGCTGCAGTGATAGACATAACAAATCCCGTCGCCTTGGATGCAGACCAGAGGCCGGCCGAGATCAAAGTCCTCCGTGACTCTGAGCAATGAGGGGGGAGGGAAGAGGAGAGGAGGATGGGGAGGGGGGTGGGGGGGTTGGTGAGTAGTGGAAATGACCAGCAGTGGCCAGCTGATTCAGCTCCGTCTGGTGTCCATACACACACACACACACACACACACACACACACACACACACACACACACACACACACACACAAGACTTACGGTCCCAATGTGAGGGAACCTGAGGGCCACAGGGAGACAATGCAGCTGTCACCTCCTCCTCGCACAGTAGGGAGAAAGAAGGAGGGGGAGAGAGAGAGAGAGAGAGAGAGAGAGAGAGAGAGAGAGAGAGAGAGAGAGAGAGAGCAAGAGAGAGAGAGAGAGAGATAAAACGAGAGAGAGTGGGAGTTTTGTTTCAGGGTCTCTGTTGGTTGAACATGACACTTGAACCTCTGAACTGAACCGATGCTGAGGAAGCCGTTTCACATTCTGACTGCCTAAGGAGGAGGATGCGGAGGCTTGGTGGTGTGGAGGTGGTGAGGGGTAATAGGCAGAGGTCAATTTTAGGGCATGACAACAATACTACACTCAATTGTATATACAGTATATATATATATATATATATATATATATATATATATATATATATATATATATATATATATATGTGTGTGTCTGTGTGTCTCTGTGTGTGTGTATTGTATTATATGTGTCAATGCCTGGTTGTTTATTCTTGTGTGTGTCTGTGTGTGTCTGTGTGTGTGTGTGTGTGTGTGTGTATGTATGTGTGTATTGTATTTGTCAATGCCTGGCTGTTTATTCTTGTGTGTGTGTGTGTGTGTGTGTGTGTGTGTGTGTGTGTGTGTGTGTGTGTGTGTGTGTGTGTGTGTGTGTGTGTGTGTGTGTGTGTGTGTGTGTGTGTGTGTGTGTATTGTATTTGTCAATGCCTGGCTGTTTATACTTGGCCTCATAATGATTATGCTATCTATGTTGAAAATCCATTGTCCATTTACAATGTATAACTACAGTATGTAGTGTCTATACACTACATAGAACTCAATACTGTGAATGAAAGGGTATCCCAACATTCCACAGCTCTTTGGCTAGGAAGAGGAGGTGAGTTTGAGTGGATGATGTGAAAACTAGCTATTTGACAGTCTTGATAATATGATCTCTCTTGGACTATGGTTACCATAGCAGCCTTCTGCATGTTTCCACACCGCTCCCGTCATTCTCAACAACTTAACTGTAACCAAAATGGCACACAATAAGATTATTTTTGAAGAGTGTGTGTGTGTGTGTGTGTGTGTGTGTGTGTGTGTGTGTGTGTGTGTGTGTCATTTATATGACATTTTTGGATGCTACAGGATTTTCTATTTATGTACTTTATTATCTTACTTAGTTATTTATTCATCCATCTACTGTGAAGTAAACAGCATGTCTAATGCTGCTCTTGTGAAAATGCCTTTAGGGAGTTGAGAGGGGTGCTTGAGGGTTGGTGGGCGAGTGAGCAGAGGGTAGGGGTGGGAGGGTGGGGGGCTTTAACTGGATGGTGACATGACATCCTCACCTGTGAATCCTCCGTCCGCGATGTTGAACATAAAGCGCGGCCGCTCCACCTTTCCGTTGCCCCTGGCGACCGCAGTGACCGGCGTGTCCTCCTTCAACCCCTTGACCTCTCTCCCCGGGTCCTTGTCTCCCTTAGGCTCCTCTGTAGGCGTCGGAAACACAGAAGTATGAGGCGGCTTTTCCGGAGAGGCCCTTGGCAAGCATGCGTTAAGCAGCTGGACTAATGAAGGGGTGTTAGAGAGTGAACGAGAGAGAGGGGAGAGGAGGCAGCGAGAAAGAAAGAGACAGAGAGAAACAGGGGGAAGAGAGAAAGTGAGAGAGAGAGAGAAAAAGAAGCAGGGGAAAGAGAGAAGGAGAGGTGGGGAGAAGTGGGGATAGATAGAGGGAGGAGGCAGAGAGAAAGAAAGAGAGAGAAGTGGGAGAAAGAGAGAAAGAGAGAGAGAGAGAAATGATGGAAAGAGAGAAAAGCGGGGGAAAAGAGAGAGAGAGAGACAAAGTGGGGGAAAAGAGAGAAAGAAAGGGGAGGAAAACAGAGGACAGGCCGGGGTGTTATTGTTTACGTCTGTGACGATGTTTCACCTTTCTTGACCTCTGCGGCCTGGCCGTCTGGCTTGTCTTTGTTGTCGGCTTTCTCCACGGCAACCGAGGCATCCTCGCTCTTCTCCTTCTCGTCCTCGGGCTTCTCCGTCTTCTCAGCCTCTGCAGGAGCCAACACAGCTCAAGTGAGTCACTCTGACTAACAACAAACCATCACAGGGACTGAAGAGAGATATAATACTCCAAAACAAGATACCCACGACATCAATCATGAATCAAAGACCAACTGAAAGAAAAACGAGACGAAAGAAATCAAAATAATAATAATAATAATTAAAAAAAAGCAAACGAAATACACAGTCATATCCGCGTCTGACGTGAGATGAAAGAAAGGGGGGTCAGAAATGTTAGGAGCTGTGTTCCTAAAGACTCTAGTCTGTCAGACTTCTTACTCTGTCAGTCATAACCACTTGATGACAGCAAATCTGTCTAAATAAAGTACTCATCATGTGGGATGTATTTTGGCTCGAGAGACGAACGGGATACATGTGTGTTTGCGGAGTCCATCGAAAATAAACTTTGTGGGTCTGAGGAGAGTGATGGCACAGGCTAGTGTGTGGTGTTTTTTTATGGCGTAGACTCTCTCTATCAGATGTCAAACACAAACGCAGAGACGCAGATTTTTCAGATTTTCGAACCTGGCTTGTCGCTCTTGACGGACGGAGAGTCGCCAACGCCGCCGCCGCCCTCCTGTTTCGTCTTGTCGGAGGGCGTCTCTTGCTCTCCTTTCTTCTCCTCCGTCTCATCTGGTTTCTCCTTCTCCGCCGGGGCAGGAGGCGCAGGGGGCGACTGGGACGCCTCCTTAGGTTTGGGCTCCTCGGCCGAGGTGGGGGTGGGGGTGGGGGTGGTCACAGCGGCGGTCTCGCTGGATGAGTCGGGCTTGTCGCCGGTGGCTGTTTCCTGCGTCCCCTCCTTAGTGGTGTTAGCAGACTAAACAGAGAGAGTGTTGCCATTATTATTAAGGGAGAGAGAGTGGTGGTCTTGTACAAAATATCCCTGTCCAAATACACACAAACATACACACACACGCTTTCGCTCACACAAACACTTGCAAATACAAACATACTGTACAGACAGAAAAACACACAAAAAGCCACAATACACACGCACAAACACACACACATGCACAAACACAGTACAGTACGTACATACACACCTACAGGTACACACCACACATACAAACACTTGCATGAGCGCACACACACACACACACACACAGTTACACACCACACATACAAACACTTGCATGAGCGTGCACACACACACACACACACACACACTATCTTACTTCTGCATCTTCAGTCTTCTCTGTGCTGTTCTCTCCCTCTGTTTCTTTGCCTTTCTCCTTGTCTTTGTCCTTCTCTTTCTCTTTGTCTTTCTCAGACTCAGGCTGCTGGGCATCTCCATCTCCTTCTCTCTCGCCCTCTTTGCCAGGCTTCTCCAGCTTGTCCACTGGAGCTGGGGTTGCTAGGACACAACAGAAAAACACAATCTATATTGCACTTGTATAAATAGTACATCTGTATACATGTGTGTGTATGTTGCTCCTTGGTCTTTTTGGCCCTTAAAGCCGGCCGCACACCGGTTCCGACAGCATTGCGGAGCACTTTCGAATCCAACAATTTCGCCTAGCACCTAGCACAGTAGCCTGTGAAATTAACATTGGATGTCAATGGGCGGCTCCGACAAAATAGACTTGAATCGTAATTCACAATCGACGGCGGAAGGGTTCGGTGCTGGTGTGCAGGGTTGCATTGAAAACAATGGAATCGAATGTTGGAAGCAGAGTGCTCAGCACTGTGTCGGAACCGGTGTGCGGTGGCCTTAACAATGTCTTCCAGGCAGCACGACATTCAAGGTATTACTCCCCTTCCCTCCCCCCGCCAAATCTAGGGTTAGGGTGGGTGAGGGTTAAGGCCAAAATATGGTTCTACGTATGTGTATTGAATGTCCGTGTGTTCGCGTCCACAAACCAGTCTAATCATACTTCTACGTCGGTTGTCGCATGCCACTGCTCAGCCAGGAGAGAAAAAGACTGCCGTCGGGAACGGCCTACGGCCTAATCATAGAAACAACTGAAGCAGAACTCTGCTGGCTACTTCATGTTCACTGTATTCTATTTGGTGTGTGGTGTTGAGCTTTTGATATCCCTTTGTCACAAGGAGCAGGTGATAGTGATCAGTAGGCATAAGTAAGTTGACTGAATGGAAGAAAACGAACTTTATTAGGGTTAGTGTCAGTTAGCTGCCTGGAAGGTGCTGTTGAGGGTAAGAAATACCATTGTGTGTGTGTGTGTGTGTGTGTCTGTGTATGTGTGTGTGAAACTGAATGCAGACATATAAATGGCTCAATATGAGTGGAGTATTCCTTCCACATTGACATAGCCAGTTATTGTAACTACTGATGCATAGGCCAGTGTTTGGGCTCGCTGCTCCCTCTGCTGGAGGGGAAGAGCAATGCTTGGTGTTCACTACTGGGCCAAAGGTGACCATGGACTTGTACTAGCAGCCAATTACTGTATGCAGATTGCAATTAAAAGGTGTAAGGAGTACATATAGCAGTGTGTGAAAGTGTGAGCCTGCGGTGTTAGATTCTCTGCTGTGTGGTGCGAGTAAATGTGTGTGTGGCATGTGTGTTGATGAGCTGAGATGATGCATGAGTGTGTGTTCGTGTGTATGTGTGTGTATGGTGATGCATGAGTGTGTGTGTTTGCGTGTGTGTAGTTACATGTGTGTGTGTGCATGTGTGAGCGAGTGAGTGTGTGTGCATATACTGTATGAGTGAATGAGTGAGTGAGTGAGTATGTGTATATCATGTGTGGTGATGGTCTGCAATGTGGTTCGATGAATGTGTGTATCTGTGTGTGTGTGTGTGTGTGTGTGTGTGTGTGTGTGTGTGTGTGTGTGCTACATTCCAAACCTGTTCATTCCCAACCTGGCGTGTAGATAGAGTGTGTGCTACATCCAGATCCCAACCTGCCTTTTAGGTGCATGGTGCGTGTCTGTCTGTCTGCGTATTAGTGTGTGTGTGTGCGCCTGCACACAGTGTGTGTGTGCTACATCTAGATCCAAACCTGTTTTTGAGGTGCAGGGTGTGTGTGTGTCTGCGTGTGTATTAGTGTGTGTGCACGAACAGTGTGTGTGTGTGTGTGTGTGTGTGTGTGTGTGTGTGTGTGTGTGTGCCCGAACTGTGTGTGCTACATCCAGAGCCCCACCTGGCTTTGAGGTACAGTGTACTGTATGTGTGTGTGTGTGTGTGTGTGTGTGTGTGTGTGTGTGTGTGTGTGTGTGTGAGTGTACCTGGCTTTGAGGTGCAGGGTGTGTTGTTGCAGCTGGGCTCTGGTGTGGGGGTGGAGGTGTTGATGGCGGGGGAGGAGGCGCGGGACGACTTCTTGGAGTCGGTGCTGATCTCCGGCTTCAGCTCCGGGATACTCCACTTACCGTTGATGTGCTCAAACTCCTGCACCTGCACTCCACACACACACACACACACACACACACACACACACACACACACACACACACACACACACACACACACACAAAGCCACAGAGCCAAGGACTCTCAGTCTCGCACCGAAGGACATTTCAGTACCTACTTCCATACCTGCAAACTCATAAGGGTTGAAAAAGGTGACAAACTACCGTTGCGCGCGGGCGGGGGCGGGTAAACTAATATATTAATAAATTAATTGTACATTAATTGCGGTACATTGCATGGAGTAGTGTTGGCTATATATTTTATATAAATATATTCATGTAATATACATATAAATGTATTTATATAATATATTTATAAATATTTTTCAATGTTTTTCCATATGAATGAAATAGCAATAGGCCTAACATTATTTTCTACAATAGCATTTTGTCTATACAACAATTAAAGGCCTCACAGTAGCCTATTTGACCCAGATTTTTTTTTTAAAGTGGCGGAAATGGGCTTCCATATTGAGCTCCTCCTCCGTCTAAAATAATAGCCTGACAGGCCAGACTATCACATAAAATGTACAGAGTAGCCTACGTCTAGGTTTCTAAGCTAATAAAATAATTCCATTTAGGCTAAGCGACCAAGCCAGCCAGGGAAGGTACACGTGAACAATTTGAAGAATGAAAACTCTGTGAGGCTGGCGCACAGGTTTTAGAAAAAAGTTTTCTACCCTCTGTATCGGAGTCCACTAGAAACGCAGCTGTAGGGGTTAAAGCAATTAGGAGAAAACAATTTCGAAAACCTGTGCGGCAAGCCCAAAGAAATTGCTTGCTTTACTAACAAGTTTCTTATATGACATTTTCGACCATTTAGATTGAAGTTAATATGCCTGCCGTTTGCTTTAAACTGCGCTTTTCTTCCATTACCAGTCTTCCATTACCGAACGATACCGATGACATAGAGATCACACTGGACTGTGATCAAGGACATTTTTGAATTTTGTAATGAAGTGAATGCAATGAAATTATGTCTGGTGTCAACCTATTTGAGCAAAGTAGAGAAGCGCAGCAGGAAGGGGGCTTCATAGGAAGATGTCTTGAGTTATTTCACCAAATACAGTAGGTATAGTATTTCCATCATTTACATTAGCCTAACTGTGAAAAAAATGAATTTTATATATTTTGTCAAGCAGTGCTTTAAATTGCACCATCATAAATGTAAAATATCAAGTTGAGAGGTGTGTTATTTGGTCATCCAACCTTTGGTTTCAAAACATCTTCATCTCATTTCAGCATTGAATAACAAATATAACTTCATGAACCTTGCAATGGATATGCCTGATTGCTAAATCTTTCTAATTGACAGACGAAAAGGATCATTGCATTATATCATTGAGATGTCGTGTCTAAAAACATGTCCTGAGCTGAGTACTCAGCTATTGCATCAGTGCCAAAAGTGAAAGACACACCTGACTAACCGTGGGGAATGTTTGCTTTGAAAACTTGTTTATATTGCCTATTTAAAGCCACTGGAGGAGTACCTCAAGACGCTGACCTAAAGTTAAACATCAACCTTTTTTCCCAGAACAGACAGCTGAAATGAAAGGGTCCCCTTGAGGACATTTTTCCTCCACTGTTTGACCTTTGACCTCTCACCTTCTTCTTCACCAGGGACATGACCCCGATCCTGGTGAGAACGGGTTGCCGGCACAAACCTTCCCTCGGCACGCCGTCAGCAAACGTCTCCGAGCCGTCGGCCACGGGCTCACACAGGTGCCTCATGAACAGAGACACGTAGGCCCTGGCAGAGAGAGAGGTAAGGGGGTAAGTATGTACTGTATGGACAGAATAACTGAATTAGTATGGGCCTGAATTAGTAGAGAAGTAGCAGTTAATGCAAAGAAAGTATATTACTTGATCATTTGGAATTGTTACTTGGCAACCCAGATAAATGCAAAAACGTTAACTAAAAATGTTTCAGTTTCGTTTTCACCTCTTGGCAGTATTACAGGTATTATTGTCCCTTATTACCGTAACTACCAAGGACTTTTGGTGGGCATAATTGTGTGTGTGTGTGTGTGTGTGTGTGTGTGTGTGTGTGTGTGTGTGTGTGTGTGTGTGTGTGCACGCGCACACATGTATGTACAATATGTGTGTGATATCTGCTGCATACTTAAACTCCTTTTCGCTCTTCCCCCGGAGGTCTCGGACCAGCCACTGAGAAGAGAAGGCATCCTGTGAGGGCATTCCCCATCTCATCACTGCATTCAGGAAGGCCTTCCTCTGGCGAGTGTTGAAGCCAAGAACCTGACACAAGCACACAGAGAGAGAAAGACAGATAGAAGAGAGAGAGAGAGAGAGAGAGAGAGAAAGCGAGAGAGAGAGAGAGAGAAAGAGACAGATAGACAGAGAGACAAAAAAAGACAGAGAGAAATATGAGAACTCAAAACTCACATTTTAAAAACTAAATGTTTACATTCTCTTTCCATAACCATGAATTACCTCAAGGTTCCCCCCCACCCTGGCCAAAAGAGGGGGCAGTGGTTTATCCTTCTCGTTTCGGAGCTGCCGCCGTGACTGCCTACGTCCTGGTACGGGCACAGGGACAATGGATGAACGAGAGGGGAAAAAAAAGAGACACTTCACATAGGAAGACCCATTCAGGCACAACCAGAACTCCCCCAACACATTCATTCATCTGGAAATCATAGAATTCCTGATAAACATCCCAAACACAATCAGTGCCACATGCAAAACTCTCAGCGTGAAATAATAATAAAAAAATGATAAAAAAAAACCCTTTTGTTGCAACAATTCCCTCACACTTTAACCACACTTCCCAAAAGATTAGACGTCATTATTCCCTCATTAATCATTGTCATGGCGTCGGCTCCTCCAGTTCGCTCCTCCAGAAGCTCGTGTCTGTTTCATCTCTTCCCTTTCGTCCCACAAGAGAAGACATTGTCCTCTCTTGTCACTTCAGGCTCATCTCTGGCCATGTGACCATTTCGCCAGCAATCTCCGCAGAATAATTTTGAGTAAATAAAAAACAAATGTAGAAATATTAACCCAATGTTCAGAGTATCCGCTGAGTCGTTGAATAGTGTACTACATCATAAAAAGCCACCATACGGTTAATCGATGCATGATCCACAACAAGGTTGATAACCACTAATATTTTCCGGCTTTCCAGAATGATTCCACTGACTCTGAATGGCCCTTACGAAAGCTTGGAAGTCCAATATTTCTGAAAAATAATGACCACTGCAAGGAAAATAATGACTCTAATGTTCTGCTGTCACTGGCATTTTTGGCAGTTAATGTTTTTTTTTGCTTCAGATTCCGATTTAATATCACTCCGCCAATAGATCACAATGGAACACCACTGAAAGCAAAAGTAGAGCCAGCCGGTGAAGGAATGCTTCAAGTTTTATTTGTCAAGTCTTTTAAAGTTCACTTTCTGTTGTGCACTACTTGTTTATTGGCTGGAGCCATGAAACAGTGACAAATCAATTTGAAGAGACATATTGGATGAAGTTTCATCTTCTTGTTTTGACAACTAGTCGTATAATAAGGACGTATGTATTGTGTGTTGGTCTGCTCTTCACACTGGGAGCCTGACAGGACTTACAATGTAACATTTAAGAATTAAGCCCAGAGAAGCCACTCTATAACATGAATACAGCTGAGGGGTGATGAAAGGCACGATCAAACAGAGACAGAGTTTAAGTGCCATTTAAACCCTTCAACTGTGCTATATTCACAATATAGAATGGACTCCTGAGACTTAATTGTATCTCTTAAAAGTTACCACACATACCTAGCTCAGATGAGATAAAGCCACAGTAACAGGAAGACTATTTTCATAAACATCAATTCATCCTCCAAAAATATATTTACTTCAGCTGAATGGTTGCCAAGGAATGCACAAACACAGTCACTGTAACTTGTGAATGATGCAGCAATAATATGGAACAAAATGTGGTCTCTCAGTTGTGTAATATTGGGGAATATACACTGAATGTGCACTCAATGTGATTCAACTAATCACAGTCAAGGATCTGATTTAGAACCCCCAACAACCACATACAGTTCTTCTCTACTGAGTCATAGTACACTACACTGTACTAAAGTGAGTTCTGAGATGGATGTTGCAAACATAGGCACAGATGTAGTGTTTCTCACACAGTAGTGTCTATTTTTTTCTAAATCCCTTCGAGCGTCCTCACCTTCAGGCCTCTCGTCAAAGTCCTCGTCCTCCTCCTCTGAGCCCACTGAGTACTCTGACTGGTTATCTGAAATATCAGCATGCCACTCTGAAACAGTACAAATGGTGCTTCGTCAATAGAATGGGCCGGGCAGCTCACTGCCTAACAGCACGCACTTGCAATAACACATGCAAACATACATCTCACATACACACACACACACACACACACACACAGGCTGCAGCACAGAGGACTTCATGATTTATGAAGACACTACGGACTGTATACAGATCAACTGCAAGCGTGTGCGCGAGCGTATGAATGTCTCAGTCTTTCTCAGTATGTACAGGGAGTGAATGGTTGTGTGTGTGTGTGTGTGTGTGTGTGTGTGTGTTGACTAAGAGAGCGGGAGAGAGAGAGAGAGATTGGACTGGGTATCTGTGTACGGGAAGCTGAGAAAGAGATTGTAAGACAAACAGAGAGAGAGAGAGAGAGAGAGAGAGAGAGTCTGGGGAGATCCTACTGTACATGTAAGTGTGTGTTGTACCTTGGTCCTCCTGTGCTGCGTCATTGTAGTTGACCTGTTTGCGGACCCTCTTGCCCTTGCCCAGGTTGCGGGCCAGGTCCTCCTGCTGCTGCTCATAATGGTGCCTCAGCAGCTTCTCCCAGTAGTCTGGATCCACATTCTCCTCCTGCTTTATGATCTCACGCTCAATCTCCTCAATCTACACACACACACACACACACACACACACACACACACACACACACACACAATTTGAGCTGAATGAAAGCAAATTCTAAAAATTCTGGATTTTATGCAAACCCCAATTAATCTCATATTCGATGACATATCAAATGTTGAAACTGAGGAAATGTATCATTTTAAGGGGAAAATAAGTTGATTTTCAATTTCATGGCATCTACACATCCCAAAATAGTTGGGACAAGGACACATTTACCACTGTGTGGCATCCCCTCTTCCTTTTAAAACAGTCTGCAAACATCTGGGGACTGTGGAGAGAAGTTGTGGAGAGAATGTTGTCCCATTCTTGTCTAATACAGGCTTCTAGTTGCTCAACTGTCTTAGGTCTTCTTTGTCATGTATTCCTATGTATGATGCACCAAAAGTTTTCTATGGGTGAAAGATCTGGACTGCAGACTTGATGGTGCCTTTCCAGATGCATAAGCTGGCCATGCCACACACACTCATGCATCTCCATACCATCAGAGATGCAGCCTTCTGAAATGAGCGCTAACAATAAGCAATAACAACTTGGGTTGTCCTTGTCCGGATGGTATGGCATCCCAGTTTTCTGAAAAGAACTTTGAATTTTGATTTGTCTGACCACAGAACAGTTTTCCACTTTGTCACAGTCCATTTTAAATGAGCCTTGGCCCAGAGAAAACGCCTGTGCTTCTGGATCATGTTTAGGAATGGCTTCTTTTTTGACCTATACAGTTTTAGCTGGCTATAGCGAATGACACAGTGGATTGTGTTCACTGACAATGTTTTCTGGAAGTAGTCCTAAGGCCAGTTTGTGATATCCATTACATTAGCATTCCTGTATGTGATGCAGTGCCATCTAAGGACCCAATGATCATGGGCATCCAGTATGGTTTTCCGGCCTTGACCCTTATGCACAGAGATTGTTCCAGATTCTCTGAATCTTTGGATGATGATGTTGTTCATGGTTGAGTCTTTGTTTGTCTGCTTGTTCTCTCTCTCTCACCTTGTCCTCCTCCCGCACCATGTATTGGGCCACCTTGAAGGAGCTCAGGTACTCGTTCATGTTCTGCATGTCCGAGTCGTCCGTGGCGTCCTGACTGCGGTCCAGGAGCCTCTCGATGGCTACGCTGTCATAGTGGATCACGCTGCTGTCCTCGTCCTTGTTGTCTCCGGCTAGAGCACACAAACACATAATATGACATGATATATGATATGAGATATGATATGATACAATGATTATTCAGGACTGGGCAATATAAAGAGACTACATCATTATAATAATAGTCATGTAATTATATCATTATACAGCATGTGACAACACACGTTAGTGTACTTTCAAGGAACAGCACATGAACACAGACAGTGGAATATGCAGAATAAAATGAAGAAAAAAAATGGTTCAAATATTAATAATAAAGAATAATAATAATAATAATAATAATAATAATAACAACAACAATAATTTATATAAATTATCAATTAATCATCAATAAATGTAAAACCATTCATGTATTGTGCTTCTTGCGTGTCTTTCTGAACCCACCAGCTGCTATATACTGTAAGCTTTATTGTCTTCTAATTTCAATTTTTTTGGTATAATTTGAAATCTATCACTATTTCAACTATAAACGCCATAAAATAGCTTAAGTATCACTATGTTCAATCTCCACTCTGTCTGTTTTTCTCTTTCTCGCTGTTTTTAATGTGTTTCTAACCCAGTCCTGTCCTTGAGTAACTCTTTGATGCAAAACTTGATCTTTCTCTCACTCTCACTCTCTCTCTCTCACACACACACACACACACACACACACACTCTCTCTCTCTCTCTGTCTGTTTCTCTCATTTCTTGTTTCTCGCTCACCCTCAATCTCGTCCTTGAAAAGCTCCTCCGTGCCGAACTTGAGGATGTCGTCCAGCTCCTGCTTGGTCATGGAACCGGCCTTGGATCCCAGGCCCGGCCGGACCACCAGGTGGGTGAGCATCATTTTGCGCTTGGCCACCTGCGTAATACGCTCCTCCACCGAGGCCCGGGTCACGAAGCGGTAGATCATCACCTTGTTGGCTTGGCCGATACGATGGGCTCGACTGAACGCCTAATAGTGTGGGGTATACGTGTGTGTGTGT
Organism: Sardinella longiceps; assembly: GCA_027497455.2. NCBI lineage: Eukaryota > Metazoa > Chordata > Actinopteri > Clupeiformes > Clupeidae > Sardinella > Sardinella longiceps. The sequence goes on from JAODXP020000028.1 coordinate 8,091,092, forward strand.
GTGTGTCATAAAGAGAGAGAGAGAGAGAGAGAGAGAGAGAGAGAGAGAGGGACAGAGAGAGAGAGAGACAGAGAGAGAGAGAGTATTGGAGCAATAGAAGTAGAAGAATAGGCAAAGCACAAGGAAACTGACTGAACATTTATCAAGTGTACCTAATGTCATTCAAGATCCAAACCATACATTACGTTTATTATGAAGTGAACAAATAATCTGTCCAGGAAACCTGAATGTCATTGTGTGGATTCCAGTCGGAGTCAAAGATGACGACGGTGTCCGCTGTGGCCAAGTTGATGCCCAGACCACCGGCTCGTGTGGAGAGAAGGAAACAAAACTGACAGGCACCCGGAGCTGAGAGAGAAAAACAGAGAATGAGAGAGAGAGAGAGAGAGAGAGAGGGGGGGGGGATAGAGAGAGAGGGAGAGAGAATAAGTGACAATGACAGCAAAGAGTCTAAAATCATTGCTTAACAAGATTTCTGAGACAGGAATGACAAGATGAGACATGACAAGACAAGCAACAGAAATGGATGCACTCAACAAGTTTTGGGTGCATGAAAAAATGACTAAGAAAGTCCTCAGAGAGCACAGACGTCCACTAAAGTAATAGTTAATAATACTAATTCCAGAAGGTGTTCTGGCTCACCACCAAAATGTAATCATCTGTTCCTTGTCGTAATACCCATGTTGTCTGAAAACCATCAAAATCAGTGAAGAACATCTTTGTTATTTTGCACACAAACAGACAAAGCGCCTGTTTGTGTGCAAACAGCGTCAAACAGACAAGCGTCTTTGAGTACCATGAAAAGCGCTATATAAAACTGATTTATTATTATTACTATTAAACCAACATGGGAGAAAAACAAACAGAAGTATTTTACTAATCACTAAGACCTAAGGCGCAGTCCCATTTCTCTTCCCTTGACACTCGCACTTTATTTTCGAGTGCCCTCCAAAGTGAGACACTCCTTGTTTGTGTAGTGAGAAGCGCAGAAGCGCAGAGGTCGTAATTCTTCCTCTACAAAACGGGACAGCACTTTGCATAAACATCTTCACCTGTTTTACACGTCTATTGTTAAGACTGAATGCATATAAGGCTGTAAAGGCCACCGCACACCAGTTCCGACAGAGTGCTGAGCACTCTGCTTCCAACATTCGATTCCATTGTTTTCAATGCAACAATGCACACCAGCGCCGAACCCTTCCGCCGTCGATTGTGAATTACGATTCAAGTCTATTTTGTCGGAGCCGCCCATTGACATCCAATGTTAATTTCACGGGCTACTGTGCTAGGTGCTAGGCAAAATTGTCGGATTCTCAAGTGCTCCGCAATGCTGTCGGAACCGGTGTGCAGCCGGCTTAAACCAAGGTAAACTGTCCAAAAGCCTATCACCCACATGAGAGCCTCTCGTTGCACTTTTGACAGATTTGCTCAGTGTGAAAAATATTGACCATTTTAATATTCATGTTTTAACACACCAGTGCGGAATTCAACTGAATTTACCTAAAATTAAGATATCCCCTGAGAGGCACTATCCCTCAGTCCTGAGTATTGGGACAAACTACATTTACATGTGAACGCACAAAACCGAGTGTTAGGGCCAAAAATGAGTGGAAGTGGTAGAAATGGGACAAGGCCTAAGTAATTCATCAATCACTAAAGCATTCTCCCAGGTGCTGAAGTCCAAAAAAAGTGCGTTGATCCATGCGTTTCAGCCTGCACTAAGCACTATTTTGAACTTAAGTACCTGGGGGAATGCAACCCTTAGTTAATAACTTGATTTTGGTTTAGACAGGACAGGTGTCTGCAGACATCACTTATGGTAATGAACTGTATTGCCTTATATGACAGCAGGGTGATTTGTGACAGCGTAAGCTCAGCCAATAGCTGTGTGTGCCTCACCATTAAACCTGTCAATGGCCTCCTGCCTCAGCGCCCCTGTGATGGCCCCGTCGATGCGCTCATACTTGTAGCCCTCGAAGTCTAGGAAATCCTCCAGCAGATCCAGCATTTTTGTCATCTGCATGAAAGGAGATTCTGTTAACACACCGATCAACAAGACAGAACAGGGCTTGGAGCAAACAAAATGTCTGTGAAAGTCGTTAAGAAGAGTTGCCTGTTTTCAAATCAAAAACAGTTTGTCCAAGGCCTGAGCTCAGGTACAGATCTTCCAGGCTACAAGCCCAGAGGGCTTGGTACAGTAGGTACGTTTGCATGGAATGGACAGTTTGCGAAAGTTGGGTGTAGACTAGAGTATGTGATTTTGATAAGTGTGAAAAATCTAAAGTTGTATTTGTATGAGTAAGCAATGCTTGTCTGTTAGTTTATTGTGTGCTTGATGAGTGTGAACTTCAATGTTTGGTTTGTTTATGTGTATATGCATGCATGTGTGTGTGTGTGTGTGTGTGTGGGGGGGGGTTTGATACCTTGATTACTGACAATCAATATCATCTGGCATTCTGGACATCTGTCATGATTTGTGGAAGTATGTGGATGATTTACTGCTTTGTTTTTTTTTTGTTTTACTTTATAGTAAAGAACCAATTTATTAGAAAGCCCCTGTAGTATTAAATGAAGGGATGTGGTACCACATAATTCAATCCATGTGAACTGCTATCACGTGCTTCTCAGTGGAACTGAACATAACAAACAAGGAGAGACTGCAGCAGCACACTGATTAAATCTTACAATCTTTATTTGTTTAAACAAACAAAAATTATTTCTTTTATTTTTTTGTTTTTATTTTTCTATTTATATGTTCAAATCGAGACTACAAGATTAAATCAGTGTGCTCCAGCCTCTCCTTGTTTGGAAGCAACTAAATAAAGGTGTTGTGATGTGGTAAAGTACGAGTGATACTGCACCTGTGAGAAGACCAGCACTCTGTGACCCTGTTCCTTCAGCTTTCTCAGCATCTTCTGCAGCAGAGTCAGTTTCCCAGAAGCCTTTGTGAGAGCCGTCCCCTCGTAAGCCCCACTGGGTGTCTTGGCAGCTTCCTGAAACATACACCAAAACACACACACACACACACACACACACACACACACACACACACACACACACACACACACACACACACACACACAACAACAACAAAAAAAACATGGAGGTAGGTCACATGACACAATCTGCCAGGAGGTGGCAGTATTTTACACATAAAATGAGCACCTACTGTATATGACCTTGTGGGTATAGTAAACTGTTTAGCTCCCATTTAAAATTCCTCTCCCTCATTAATGCACAAATAGGCAGACAGCAGACCTAATTCCACTGCATTTTTTACACCAATAATCAAATGCATGTGACAATTACACTTCCTTGAATCCTTTCTCACCATGGATGCAACGGGGAAGAGGTAGGGATGGTTACAGCACTTCTTTAGGTCCATCATGATGTTGAGGAGAGACACCTGGTTACCGCCTCCTTTGGAATTCAAAGCCTCAAAGTTTCTCGTTAAGATGAATTTGTAGTATTTTCTACCCAGACAAAAGAGAGAGAGAGAGAGAGAGAGAGAGAGAGAGAGAGAGAGAGAGAGAGAGAAAGAGAGAGAGAGAGATTGGAAAAAGGTGACTGATTGCAAAGATGTGGGAAGGGTAAAGGTTATACTGATCATATTTCATAGTTCTTCTATAACCATTAACTATGAACACACAAAATTAATCTCATCCATATTTTCAGTCTTCATCCTGTCTTCTATTTCAGTCTCTCCTTCATCCTTCCATCCATCTATTCTTCCCTGCTGTTCTACATGAGGCTTCACTGGGGTACACAATTTTCCTTCCCATCTGTCCCAACTTTGCTCTCTCTCTCCGATGCCATTTATCAGCCAGCCTCTCTCTCTCTCTCTCTCTCTCTCTCTTTCTCTCAATCCCTCTCTCGCTGCTTCTGTCATCATTCCCCAATTTCATGCTTCATTTTATCCTGCCATTCTTTTCATTCTTTCCTCCATATCCCCCACTGTCACCTCTTTTTCGCTCTCTCCTCTTAAAAAAAAAAAAACAAATAAAAAAAACAACAGAACAAACAAACAAATATTCTTTTACAATCATTTCTCATGACTCTCATATCCCTCACAAAAGAAGAAGAAAAAAAAAAACCAACTCCAACGATCAAACTAAAAATTTATTCACTCCAACCAAATGTATAAAGTATTCCTCCCCATTCTTCTACAGTCATTTCTCATGACTCTTTCTCCCTCTCTTTCTTATATCTACCATCTCCACCTCCATCATCATCATCCCTCCATCCTCCATCCTCCTCCTCTATCTCTGGCCTTACTTCTGCATGGGGCTGAGCTCCACGCGGACGATGAGCTCGGTCTTGGCCGGCATGTTCTTGAAGACGTCGGCCTTGAGTCGCCGCAGCATGTGGGGCCCCAGCAGGTCATGCAGCTTCTTGATCTGGTCCTCCTTGGAGATGTCCGCAAACTCCTCCAGGAAACCCTCCAGGTTACTGAGAGAAACACACACACACACCAGACACACAAACACATACACACACACACACACACACACACACACACACACACACACAGATGTGCACATGGAAGACAAATGCACACAAACACACACACACACACACACACACACACACACAGATGTGCACATGGACGCAGACATATACACACATAGACACAGAGACACACACACACACACACACACACACAGATGTGCACATGGACGCAGACATATACACACAAACACAAACATACACATGCAGAAACCCACACACACACATGTGCATTATTAGATAATACTATAATGTACTGTATATGCACAGAGCATACTGTAATATGTGAAGTGCTTTACAAGTGTGTGACAATTGACCACTTAGGACCAGATCTCTACACAGTATGTGTGACTTGTGGAGCTCTTGCACAGTGTAGAGCTAGATAAGCTGCATGAGTGTCTGGGTGCTTACTTGAAGCGGTTTGGTGTGAGGAAGTTGAGCAGGTGGAAAAGCTCTTCTAGATTGTTCTGCAGTGGAGTGCCTGTCAACAGCAGCTTGTGGTCGATCTTGTAGTCGTTTAGTCTCCTGAAAAACTGTAATCACCCCCCGTCAAATCCACATCCACACCCAGATCCACACATAAACAAAACATATCAGGCAACAATAGAGGGAAATACATGTAAATAGACCAGAATAAACACAGCTTATCTGCAATGCTCATTTCTGCCAGGGGGTGGCACTGTAAAATATCCTTGCTAATAGTTTCCATATTGTTGACTAACACATGAAGAAACGCTTCAAAACAAACAAGTCAGTGACACAGATCGAATCAACAAGCATGCATTGCATACCCAGAGATACACATATCTACACAAAATAGATACTGTGCAATGTGTCACTGGCTAAATTACAGTAAATTCCAAATGAATCTGTATTTTGTGAGAATCTGTATTTGTATAACAGATGTGATTGAGCAGGCACACACACACACACACACACACACACACACACACACACACACACACACACACACACACACACACACACACACAGTCACACACACACACACACACACACACACACACACACACGCACACACACAGACAGACAGACACACACACCTTGGACTGATTGTTTTTCAGACGGTGAGCCTCATCCACCACTAGACAGGCCCAGTCGATGGATTTGAGTGCAGTCTGGTCAATGGTCACCAGCTCATAAGAGGTTAGGAGCACATGGAACTTAATGATGGCCTCTCTCTGTGGGGAAACAGACAGCAAGAACTCAGTGAACTCACAGAACAATGGTTGTGCTGTATTGTTACCATTATTTATTTCAATTTAATTCTATTTCTTTTTTTTATCCATCTTATAACTATATTCTCAGTATATAACTATTATTTTGTGAAAGCTTAGGCAATACAATGTGTAAAATGTTATACATATAAAACATTTTCTTTCAAATTTGGTAGCCTTCACTTTTTCTGTACAAACCCTCTTTTTGATTGCAATCTTCACTTTTTAAATTTCCAACAAGATGATTGAAGTACAATCTTATCTTTCTTTCTTACTGTTTTTTCCACACTAAACCAAAGAGTATGCAATAGTGCATGCTGAAGTCTTCTATATTTAATTAACCATTTCAGCACAGTGGCCTTTGTCAATGTTTATCCATATCATCTTGATCATTATCACCGTGGCTTGTTCTGAGCATGAGCAGTGTCTCCCACACATGCCAAACTGTCATGCTTTCAAATGAAGGATTCTCATTTTTTGTGATAAACATTTTATTGATTTAAAGACGAAGGATTCTTATTTTTAACTATCATCATGAAATTATGAGATATGAGGACTAGCTTCCTCTTCATTTCCACCAATCATATGCTAGCTTCCTCCTCATTTCCACCAATAGTATGCTAGCTTCCTCCTCACTTCCACCAATCCAATGATAGCTTACTCTTGATTTCCACCAATCCTATTCTATATTTCTCTTCAATTCCACCAATCCTATGCTAGTTTACTACTCATTCCCACCACTCCTAGCCTAATCCAGGCTCAATCCATCCCCTGCTCCCGCCTCACCCGTAGTTTGAAGGCCTTCTTCCCTCCCCTGACTGCCGTGTCGTCAAAGGTGAACTCGTTCTCTCGGATGATGGCTCGGCTGTCCTTGTCCCCGGTGTAGGTCACCACGTAGAAGTCGGGCGCCCACATCTCAAACTCGCGCTCCCAATTAATGATGGTGGATAGGGGAGCACTCACAAGGAATGGCCCCTTAGTGTGCCCCTATATGGAGGAAAGAGACAGACAGACAGACAGTCATACAGTCATACCATACAGACAGGCTGTCTGTGCCGCTACGCGTGGGTTTTTGCTCACCTTGTTTTTATGTTTTCTACATGAAACAGCCATTTGAATAAAGGCTTTTTATATTTTTTTCATATGAAGAGTGCCTTGGATCCTTTCTTTTTTCACACAGACAGTCAGACTGTCAGTTAGAGAAGAAGGGATTAAAAAACAACAACAACAACAACAACAACAACAATAGAACAGAAACTGAAGTTGAGGTGGTTGTCACCCATACAGTATGGACTTCCTGTAACTGTCTGGACTTATCTTTGCTGTTCTTCATTCTAGCTGGTATTCTCTTAGGTGCTTAAGTCCAAAAAAGTGCTTGGCTCAATGCATTTCAGTCTGCACTAAGTACTTTTTTGGACTTGGGCACCTAGGAGAATACTGTCCTCTGAGCACAAGCTTTGACACAATCCCACAGAATATTTATTTACAAGTGGAGAAGGTAGTCAGCATTATTTTCATTCCTTTGAAAAATGTTGGTGGGGAATTGGAATTGATCATTTCACAACAAAACACTGTCTTTGGAGAGGTTCATCTAATTGAAACGAACAAAACTGCATTCGCTCATTTCTTGTCTCTTGACTCTCACATCACAAGGTGGCTATTTTAAGCTCCCTCTCTGTCTCTATACCCACTTGCACTCTATCCCATTCTAATTGATTTTCTTCAGCTCAAGGCCTGCTTCATTTGGGCTGGTTACACAATACCGCCAAAGAAAACTGCACCATCAGCCCCGACCTCATCTAGCCTGTCACTCCAAGAACCACACAGTATACAGTGCAGTACAGTACACTGGCTGGTATCAATATTGCATACGTCACTACCCAACGCTGGAGTCTAACGCTGGCCAGTGGCTTCATGTGAGCATTAGGCACTGATGCATTTCGAGGTAGACTGCCAGCACATCAATCATCATAAATAGCTAATCAGCTGAAAAGCAAAATGGCTTGCATCTACTAGAAAACATGTGGTGGCTGTAAGGCCGGTATTCTCCCAGGTGTTTAAGTCAAGAAAAGGGCTTAGCTCCATGCGTTTCAGCCTGACTTAAGCACCTGGGATAATACTGTCCAAAGAGCATAAAAGTTAAACAATGTGGGTTTATTCCCATTTAAAAAGTATTGGAGGTGGAGATATGGTCACAATCAGCCTGTGCTGTGCAGCTAGCCCCATATTTTTAGTTTTGATAAGAGCCCCCCCGAGTCATTTAGCTATTCAACTCCCAGTCCCAAAGAACGTTCTGGCTACGCGTCAACACGCCTTAATAATGTCCCCTTTCTTGTATCGACCACTCAGGTTGTTATGTCTGAAAATATTGCTAATTCTGAGAAAATATTGTGCCGGAAACTCCACCCTATCTGTGGGACACGGATCTAGCCAATCAGAGCTATTGTTCGTACGTGACCTCACGGAGTGTCTTTGGCTCCACTAAATTATGGATGGAGGGGAAAGGCAACAGTTTGTCCTCCATCTGGTTGAGTGCTGAAGCAAAGAGTAGTGGTGGTTTCAGTAACGACTCCTCTGTACGGCTCTGCAAGGACTGGAGTGGATTGAGGATTTAAAAGAGAACGGAGAATGGAGAATGAAAAAAAAGAACTGTGTGTGGCTGTGCCAAGAAAGTAAAGCCCGGAGACACAGTGGTTTGCACAGTAGGAGGTAGAGGAGCTCAGAGAGAGAGTGTTAGGTCTACAATCAAGCATTTGCCTAGTTTGTCAAATGACTCATGACTCAGCATATTTCATCTGGATGATACGCACAGTGAATTCAAACAGAGATTCAACACTGCCCTATTAGTCTACTGACATTGCATTGCCACTATTGTGCCATCATTGTTCATGCTGTTAGACGCAAGCCTAGTGAATCAGTCTGTGTTGATGGTGAATCCGGAGTGCATTTTTATATGTGGGGTCAAGTTACAGGAAGAGATCGTCTCAGGTTTAATGCTGAATCATAGCCTTACAAACTAATGTGTGTACTGTGACCGTTTTTTCCGGCTGGTCTGTGTTAGTGTTAGTAAGTTTACATTACAGTGGGTGCACACTTTCTTTAAACTTTAAATCCATTGATTCTGCCCTCAATATCTGCTCACTGATGGAAGATAAAAAAAAAATCTCTTTTGGAGAGTTCCCTGACTAGTAGGCTACTGTAGCAAAATGCTATACTGAGTGACAGTAGCTTAGCAGCCAGTGCTAGCACGGCTATTCAATGTTAACATCAGCACCAGCCCCCCTTGTATATAGTATACTGTATATAGTCTGTGGTGGCTATACTCAAAGTCCTTCTAGGGGAAGTCACGTCACGCTGCCATATTGGAGACGCCTGGGCAACTAGGCTATTTGGGCTTAACAAGACCAGGCCCTATCACTGAATGAGGAGATCCAGATTGTCTGGTCTTACTGACTTACTATTGTGTGAATCCTTGTTTAAATCTGAGTTGAACAATGTCAAAATCTACCCGCGGAACGCTAACACACAACTAAAAAAGACGTTATTTAAAACAGCAATTTGTTCACTGCGCCTGCGCCAACAATCACAGCATGGCTATCACCATGGAGACGGAGATAATAAACAAAAAAGCCGTCAGTCATACAGTGGTCAGCAATGCGGTTATTTCCACCGAAAGGCAGGACTTTTACTCCGCCATCTTTGCGTTATGAGCGGCTGTAATGCATTTCCAAGGGAGGACTTCTGAAGTGATTGGTCTGCTCCTATATAAGTGTCTGCAAGACCGTACCTCTTTGAAGAGTGAGTAGAGGAAGACGATGGTCTGGATAGTCTTGCCCAGGCCCATCTCGTCTGCCAGGATGGTGTCGGTGCCCTGTGCCCAGGAGAAGCGTAGCCAGTTGAGGCCCTCCAGCTGGTAGAGATGCAGGGTGCCCCCTGTCACCGTCACAAAGTCTGGTTGCTCCTCGTACTTAATGGTGGGCTAATATGAGAAAGAGAGAGTGAGAGAGAGAGAGAGAGAGAGAGAGAGAGAGAGAGAGAGAGAGAGGGAGGAAAAGAATTTACGTTAAAATTACAGGAAAAAGAAACACAGAGATTACAGGAGAAAAATACAGGATAAGAGGGTAACGATGCATGAACATGGAAAACTGAAAGAGAGAGAGATGCCTATCCTGTTTCATTCATTCATTCACCGGATGAAAAGCCAACAAATCACCATGTTATACAGTACATGCATGTATTTTTAGGGGGGGGCTGGGGGGAGGATAGATGGCTCTTTGGATTGAAGGATAGGAGTAAAGAGGGGCAATGAGGGGAGCACTCACATCAGTGACAGGTGTTCGAGGAACCTCGTCGTCGTTGTCATTCTCATCGTTGTCCTCCTCTCTCCTTCTCTTCCTTGGCTTGTCAATGTCCTCCTTCATCACTTCATCTCTGCGGAGAATCAGACAAGAATGGGTCTCTCTCTATCTAAATTTTATTGTACATGTGACTGATAATAAAGACTAATTCACTCATTCATTCTTTCGTTCATTCATTCATTCCTTCGTTCATTCATTCATTCATAATCTCAATTCAGCAAATCTGTATTGTTATTGATGTCACAGTAGCATACCACCTCTGTCAAAGTTCATGTGCATATACACAAGGACAAGTGTGGGCAATTGTGAGGTTTAGTCAGAACAAGACAACATTTTTTTCACCACCACCTCCTCCTCCCTCTATTTCCTATTGTGTTTTCTAAAGTAATGGGTACATCACTTTACACCCACTAAGGTTTCTGACTTCTTTTCAACTGCAAGCATAATGATTACACACTGCACAGCAATCAACTTTTACTTCAACACTCTCTTCCAAAATCCCAACAGTTTCCTCTTTTTTTCTTCTTCTTCTGTGGTTTGAGTGGCTTTGTGAGTGATGCCACTTGTGTACCTGTGTCTCCAGTAGGCCGACTTGTGGACATGGAAGTCAGGGATATCCAAGTCATCTCTCTCCCAAGTGCATTGGTCATAGGTCAGATCCCTCCATTTGACCAGGTAGTGGTAGTTCCCCTTCTTATCCACACTGTGCAGCAACACACACACACACACACACACACACACACACACACACACACACACGCAAACACACACACACACACACACACACACACACACAAAAAAAAACATTCAGTTACAAACACCACAGATAATCTCAAACAAGTCAACACCCACACAATAATGAGCGCAATTACGGCAATTTATCTTCATTATAGATATACAACGAGACAGACAGATTAGAAATGCACACAAGAAGGGATTAAGTCCAGGAAAATTTCTATGCCTGAATTCCCGGAGCTGTTAGATATAATTACCAATTATATAAAAACGGTCCAGCTCTTGCCTCATGTCAAAAAAAGTGCCTAAGTAATTTTAAACCTGCATATTCATCATATCCAACAAGACCCATACACTTTCGGTCACTGAAGGCATGACCCCATCTTCACCCAGTTCCAGCAGACACACACACACGCATACACACACCTGTGGTTGATTATACGATGGATCATCATCCATTCAGGCTTGATGCCGTAGCGGAAAAACTTCTCCTCCAGGATGGCAAACTGTGGGTCTTTTGCCCGCCGCTTCTCGTTCTTTGCATTCTCCTCCTCGTTCCCCGAGCTGTAGTCCAGGCTCGGGGGCTCGTCCATGTCCGTCTTGCGCTGGTAGTTCCGGAACATGACCGAGTGAAAAATCTCCAGCTGGACAAAGCAGAGACAAGAGACAAGAGAGATGCATGAAAGACAAGCACAGAAAGAGAGAAGACTTAGAATCGAAAATTGGAGATATGTTCAAGGAATTAGTTCATATGCTGTGCTTTCATGTGTGATTTTACTGGAGGTGTTTTTTTTTTAACTAGAGAAATGAATAATTCAGAACCCAACAAAACAAAACATAAAAATAATGTTTATGTGTATAGGTCCTGTACTCCTATGGACAGGTAGACAACAACATTCATTTTAGATGAATCACTTGGCTCAGATATCCTTTAGCCTGGCTTCTCTCTACCATTGCAGTTTGAAGATCACTCTATTTGCAATGGGATATCCATGATATCTGCATTAACTACTGGTATGTCTAATGGGTCTCTATGTCTAGTTGATGATCCTTAGTGTAATGGAATTCAATTAGCCTGGGCTAGCTGGCAGGAGTACGATTTATAACATTACACCCCTAACATCAAGTTGATCCCCATGCTGTGGATTTGTTGTAGGCAAGGAGGTAACGGGTTTGAGACTTGTGGGCAGTCAAACCAACCTCGACTATGTTGTCATTATCATCTAGCCTGATAAAGATCATGACCATGATACAGTATGGCAATATAATGCGTTACAATGGGAGTAAACGTGAATAATTACATTATAATATACAGTTTTCAAAGATCTTTCATATCAGCACATGCAAGCTCGACTCAGGTCAGCATATCGGGAGATTTACCCCATTCCCCCTTGCGAAAACAGAACACGAAACTTAATGAATGTTATGGAAGTTAATAAACTTCCACTTTTGCCCTCTTTGCTTGTACCCTGCTCGTATTTCACGAGAGTCCTAGTCACTGAACGTTCCATAAGCTTTTTATGTCCAAAACAAAAACAGAGGGCTGAACCAATAGGTTTACAGTTTACAACAAAGTTCCCACCAACCACATAGTAAACTGCAAGCCTGTTGAAAGTTTCCAAGATTTTTCTTGGAAAGCAAAAAAATCTGCAATCTCCTTTACTTTTTTCCCGTCCCGCCCTCTCTCACCTGCAGCTCGGTGATCCAAGTGCAGTGCCAGTAGGACTGCCCGGCCAGCTTCACGAAGAACTCCCTCTCTGGCCGCCCCTTCATGGGAGGCGGAGGGGGTGCGTCTGGAGGGGCATCGGGAGGCGGAGGGACCGGGACAGGTGGAGGGGGCTCCCCCCACCGCCAGTGCAGGATCTTCTGAACGCGCCCTTTGATTGGTGGGCACTGGGGAAAAGGCAAAAACATCATCCAATTAGATCATCTGTCACGTCTGTTATCTTTGATGTACCGCAAAACTTTAATCTATGAAACCATTTTCCACTGGCCTATGTGCCATATGCCTAATACTATTTAATAATGCTGGATAATCAGTATAACCTATTTTGCCAGTATGTAGAGGAATCATGTCAAGAACAGGTACAGTAGGTCTTCTTATTAGGCCATAGCAACAGGAATTGTCATAGCGGATGAAAGCTGAATTCTAATGGAACAAAAAGCCCATCACTTACTGTGCAACGCGGGCACAGCCACTCCCCATTGGGTATCTCAGGCAAGGGTGGGTTGAGGCAGTGAATATGATAGGATGAGGGGCAGGAGTCACAGCAGAGCAGCTCGCCACCGTCCTTGCACACACGGCAGAACTCCATGTGGTCGTCATCTTCCTCCTCCTCACCCACTGCTGTTGCTGCCACCACCGTTTCCACCGGCTCCTCAGCCTCTTCCTCAAACTCCTCAAAGTCCTCCTCCTTGGCCTCCCACTGAATGCCTTCCTTCTCCTACACAGAGAGAGAGAGAGGGGGAAAGGATTTAGGAAATGCACAGACGTTTAGCTGGACCTGCTACAAAAGGTGTGTGATTCGTTTGTACCCAGAGAAGGATTCACACTAACCACACACCTTCTCACATACAAAATATGGCTTAAAAAAAAAAACACACACACACACACAAAAATGTCATGCATGCATCACACCATAGCGCACACATCATTGGGGCATACGAGTTTTGAATTGCTTCACCAGCATATCCACCTGACAAGCTTTGATAACAAAAACAGTAGCATCCTTAGTTTGAACTTCATGGCTGTGCCATTTCAACGGGTAAAATCAGCCTCACAATTTCTTTGGGCAGTTACAAAGTTCCAAAGTAGACGGCACGCGCGTGAAAGTAGGCTACAATAGACTCCTGCGCTGAAGACCCCTAAAACAGGCCACTCAAATTATGACATTGTCTCCATCTTACATGCAAAAAAAAAAAAAAAAACTTTATAAAACAAGCATCAATAAACGTTTGGATAATAGCATTTCTTTGACAGCAAGTTTAGCGCAACTTTCGAGAACACAAAATTAATTGCTAGTCACTAATCATATCCATGCTTGCTGTGAAAATCCAAGACCAACAAAATCAAATTGGCATTATGTATCATTTTTTAGGCTAATTCATACTAGCATAGTTAGCGCGTTTACGCGGACAAAAATGTTCTTAGCTAGACTACTAGCTTTTTTCAGGTATGAAAGTTTACCTTCATGGTCTATTGCAGGTTGCTCTGAAACGGTTTAATGGCGGTTTACTTCGAAGCAGAAATCATCATGTTTGAGTGGTATTACCAAGCTGCCACTGAAGTAGATGGATATGGCCCCTATGCGCTCCTTCTATACTTATGTGCCACCAACGCTACTCAACGGAAATGGCGCATAGGCCCATGGATTGAGGAAAAAAAACGAATATAAATTTATCGTAGGCGTCTACGCAAAGTGTTTCACTGATTTGAATTATCCTGTATTTTTCTAATAAAGCATTTAAAGGCACTGTTCAATTCGGAGAGCATATGCGTTTGGGCGTATTCTCGACCTGCCTGAAAATAGGCCTACTTACCAAACTCCCTTACCAAATGTTGCTATAGCCCCTTGGCAAATCGTACTGAATATCGAACTCTTCGGGCCTCATTCACCAATATCTTCTTTACAAGGTCCCATTTCAAAAACTATATTGGTGAATACAAATCTTCTTAAAAATTGCTGTGGGATTTAAGAACTTTTTTTTCGTAATGGTTGTTGAATGAGGCCTTTCAACTCTAGCAATTAAGACAAGAAGAGGCCTAGAATATTGAAATGAGAGACTGCTGTCCACTCTTCAGCAACTTCACTACTTGGGTCAATGTATAGCCTAGGTTTCTAGTCTAGCACATGCACATTTCATAAACATCCATGCACACCTCCTCTTTGACCTTGGTAAAGTTTGGATCTCAGAAACTTCCAAAATTGATCATCAGCAGGGAAAAAAGTAATAAGTTCGAAGAACTGTTGTGTCTAATGACAATGATACTATACATTGTCATAAATATTGTACATCTGGTAATATACAGGCAGGCTAGCGTGGTAGATCATGGCGTGCAGCGGCAGTCATAATAAGCTGGAAAAGTGAGGTAGACTCATCCTCAAGGGATGCACCTACACCTTGCCTTCCGAGAAACAGACTCTGTAAAGGAGGGCTTGCCAAAACACTTGAGACAGAAGAAGCCACCCAGAAACAGACGTCTGCAGCACTCCTGCTCGCCTGGTCATAAGTGCACTGTTCGGCTAATCGAACTCCCAGAGCGCTGGATCCACACCAGGCGTTGAGGCCAGCGGTGGACGGCCCCCGGAGAGGATAGATGTGAGAATGGGGAGAGAGCTGGCTTGCCTGTGTCTGTAGCTGCCTGTGTCTGTTTCTGGAGGGAGAGACTTAAATCCCATGGGAGGATGGGGTGGTGTGTGCGTGTGCGTGTGCGTGTGCGTGTGTGTGTGTGTGTGTGTGTGTGTGTGTGTGTGTGTGTGTGTGTGTGTATTTGTTTGTGTGTGTGTGTGTACATGTTTTGTGTGTGTGTGTGTATGTGTGTGTGTGTGTGTGTGTGTGTGTGTGTGTTTGTGTATGTGTTTGTGAGTGGTGGGGGGTGGGCAACACTCAGAGTGTGGGCACAGAGACGAGAGCCCCAGGGGAGGAAGGGATTGGGTGTATATAGAGGGGAATGAGGGACTAACACTCACGCAGTGCGGGCAGCTCCACTTGCCGGCGGGCGCCTTCTCCAGCTCGGGCTCCAGACACACCAGGTGGTAGGCGCGCGGGCAGGTGTCGCACAGGATGATCTCGCCGCCCTGCTGACACACTTCGCAGTAGTCCTGGTGGTCCGTCTCGTATCCCTCGCCATCCTCATCCCCCAGCACTGTGGTACGGAGGGAAGAGAGAGAGAGGGAGAGAGAGAGAGAGAGAGAGAGAGAGAGATGGGCATATGTGTGCTGCTGAAATATTGTATGGCAGGGGTTTCAAACTTTTTATAGGTGAGGGCCAATTTAGGGACCCAACATTGAACAGAAGGCCGCCAACGAGAATAAAAAAAAAAAATTGTAATTAATAACTTTTTAATAACCATGTTGCATCTCTATAGTTTACATTGTACATTTATTGCAATAAATAAATCCCTATGGATGCCACTAAACACCACTAAGATTAATTCTTTCAGAGCAATGTACAGATATTATCAGATGTTATTGCGGGCCACCAGAAATGTTTCCAAGGGCTGCCATTGGCCTCCGAGCCATACTTTCAGAACCTATGCTGTATGGCGTGATGCACCATAAATGTAAGGATGTGGAGACAAAGACGGGAGATGCATGGCTGTAGGTTTTCACTACTACAGTACAGAACACACAAAGGATATTTTCTCAATTTCCCTCAAGAGATGAGAAAGCCTATGAGAGATATAACAATTTATTTATTCACTTTTATCCTTGGCAACTTACAAGGCAGATACATTTTTATTCTCCATCCAAACTGGGTCATTCATATAAATCTTCTGGGTAAGTTCTCTGTATGAGTGTCTAGGTACTTAATTTGTTGGTGTTGTTAGGCTCTTGCTCTATTATCTCTTGTAGTATTTAAGCATCTTTAGAACTTGAAGTGAGTCAGTAAGTTGCAGTTGCCAAGGAACTGAGCAGTGCTAGCCTTGAAATCAATAAACAAACAACACAAGTTGGATTACCTCAGAACTCAAAAACCAGTCAAAAATCACAAATAGGGAGCCAGTGCCAATGAAAACCACTCGATGCCATGATATACGGTATGCCTAACATGTAATATGTGTTTGGATTGTCTGTACAGTGAAATCAAAAAGAATGCTATCTCTGTGGCATGGCACTGTTGAGAAATCTCACCTTTAAGTTTATGAGCAGGCTGGACCGCACTACAAATGATCTTATTGCACAATTAGTAGATCCAAGTCATAGCTCATAGTAAGGTACTTGTCTATGATCTGGGAACACTGGTATGAGTTTTTTTTATTACATGTATATAAATGTAAAGTTTCCCCTGTGGGCCTTGCTTGAGCCTGTAATAATGTTTATATATCTCTGATGTATGCTTATCAGTACCTCTCATTTCATGCTTTGATATTAGCATCTGGCTCATCTGCAAATCTCATTATATACCAATACAAGCTGATCATGAGATTACAGTTTATGTGTATTTGTAATGTTTGCCAAATAGGCTACATGAGCATAAACAGGTTTCCCTAATTGTGATTTCCTGAGAGCAAGTAAATGTACACACTCCTACTGTATCTATAAAGAGAAAGTAACTCATTTTGAAAATGAGAAAATTACAAAAATGAAATCATGCAACCCTTGAATGTTTGCATGATTATCATGGGATCTCTCATTGTCAGTACCTTTCTTGTTTGAGAAAGGTACAATGTACTTGTCAAGTACCTTATTAAATATGAATGAGCTGCTTACTGTGGGCAACAACATTATCCTCTGACTACAGAATTTAAGGTAAATCAGTTCCAAATTTCACACTGCAAGCTTCTTGCTTAAAATCTAACTTACTCAAATTTGTTGTAAATAAGAAAATAAATTAAAATGCAACATACAACCTGCCTCAGTGCAAAACATAAACAAATGGCAAAGCGTCATCACACGGCCTGCATCACGGCAAACCATAGACTGTGCAAAACAGATATACTGTATGTTCCTTGCATATCAAATATGAGTCGGTGTGAGTTTAAAGATTCAAAACACTGTATGCAAACTTAAATATTTCATCAAAATCAATAGCGGGGGCAAAATCTTGTATCTATTACAGTATTGATCAGGCCATGATCCACCCAGTACAAAAACATATCCTCCTAACAACAGTGTGTGAACAAAACGAACACATAGTGGGTAATTCTTTACATGTGACACATTCAGATATTCAGAGCTGAGAAACCCACATCAGCTATGTGTCAATGTAATCGTGAACTGTGGTCTTGCTAAAAAAAAAAAAAAGACATTCTCTTACAGTTGTTTCATCAGTATAAAAATATCTAAACTCACATCACATTGTTGCTGCATGATCATTTACTGAAACTGAGATCCTGTGCACTCAACTCAAGGTTAGCTGGCTTTGTGTGATACTTTGAAAAACAGTAAATACACCAAACAGACATTCCACCAAAACACAAGTTAAAAGGCATAAGCTAAATCATTTTTGTCACAGAGGATCTTTTGACTCTTTGACCTTTTGAGTTCTTAATCTTTTCAGACAATTCCCATACTTCCATTGTATCAACACCTGCACAATATCTTGCACATCGACACATGAACACACACACAGAGCAGGAGAAAAAATGACACAAATACACTGACTAATACAAATGGATCATACTGTACTTCCCCTTTGTCTGACTGTTCCATCAGCTAACGCACACATGCACACAATTTCAGCACAATTTTTATGCAGAAACAGTATGTCGGCACGTGATTGAGGATCCAAGGACTACACGCCTAAACAATTCAAACCCTTTAATTGACATGAGTTCTGTTGTGTACTTTTCTCACAATCAAAAGCCCTTAACCAACATCCACAAATACATCAGCCACAGTATGAAAACACTGAATGCACAGCTTACTTTCCTGTCAAAAAATGTGACACAAATAAGCAGTGGTGCAGTGCAGTGTGCGTATCTGTAAGTGTGTGTGTGTGTGTGTGTGTGTGTGTGTGTGTGTGTGTGTGTGTGTGCATGTACATTCTCACACTAGTATCGATATTATAAGTTTTGTCAAAAGCCAACTACTGGAACAGACAAGCAGTGAAACCCCTTAAGTCCCTGCAACAGAACTGCAAGTTGCTTCTGCATCGGTCACATGACGGCGCTTCAGGGAGGAAGCACTATTACAGTACATTTGAGGCACATGATATAACTGAACTGCTTCCTCTATAGTTTAATTCAGTTGAATCAGTTTTATGCGGTTGGGATCTGCTATACAACTGTGCAAACATCACCCTTACATCATCCCACTTACATCACCCTTACAACAAAATCCCTTGATTAGAAGAGTTAATGTACTAATTGTACTTTGAAGGAAAAGTATAATCATTTCAATCACTGGGCTCAATGGACAACCCAATAAAACAGCAAAGTGACAAGAACAAACATAACAAATTATTCATTCAAAGTTCACTAGCCACAGAGGATTATAAAAATGTAGCGCTTCCTTGACAACTACTGACAATTACGAGCCAAGAAATGTATCCTAGCGGCAGGAAATAGATTTGTTCAGCCAGTACTTCTAGCAACAAGCCATTAGGGACTAAGTAGCTCTTGTGATTGGTCGGTTCACCAATCACAACTCTCTATGTGTTTAATGAGTCGTTGGGTGGCCTTAGCGAAAAGAGCAGCCTTTTGAATTGACGTAAGCATCTTGTTCGTTCCACTGATTGGTCGTAGTGCTATCCTATTGCATTCAGAGGCAAGGTACAGTGTTTGTAAGATAACAGCTGGTTCCACCCAGGACGGTTGATCGTTGCCAGAGTATACATTTTAATATTATGGTATGGTTCGTCAGGCGAGATAATTACTGAATTCAGCTGTCTAATCGGAAAGGAACCATTAATTACAACAACACAGTTTTGTTTTACAGGCGTACGTACATGGAACACAAAAATGCAATAATGAATCTTAATCTCATCTTACTTTTCTTCTTCTTCTTAGGCCGCCCCCTCTTGTTCTTCTTGACACGGCCGGAGCTGTCGGAACGCACTGACGAGCTGTGGACACTGGAGTTCTCCTGCTCTGAATCATCATCGTCCACATCTTCACTCTAACGACATAAAAGCATGATAAGATACACAAACACACATACACGCGCATAGACTAATACACACACACACACACACACACACACACACACACACACACACTATCTTACACTAATACCTCACACACAGGCCATCTCAGACTCTCAGACACATGACCAAACTAACTGATCAAAAAGACAATCATCAGAGGTACACACTATGCTATGATAACACACTTGTGCATAACACAACAACTTTGATAAGTAATCACAATGCACAAATGCACACAGGTACACACAGAAGCACATATTTCAGAACCACACGAGAAACACATCCAGATTCTCACCGAGCTGCTCTTCTTCCTTTTCGGCGCCAGGGCCCCGAGTTTGATGCGTATGGGGGCCATCTTCTTAGCCTTGGCTTTGGCTTTCTTGTCTGGGACACGTGGGCTTTTGCTCCTTTTCTTGTAGCCGGGTCCTGTGTTTAGAGAGGAGGCAAACCAAACAGTACTGTAGGCCAACTGGTTTCTTACTGTAATGGTGGTTAAAATTAACCTGGTTTGCGCGACCACATTCCCGGGAATTCCGGACAGGATTGCCCGGGAATTGTGGACAGGATTAATCTAAATGTCTTCATCAAACTTCTATCAATGTTATGGGACAGAGCTGGACAGAGTCACCATAAACTCGCCACCTTCAGTGCGCTCGTTTCTCATTGGGTCCTGATTTTTCTGGGCTCGAGAGTTGAGGAAATTGCCTCCTTGGCCATGACTGACTTGAACGCGAGATTTCATGCAGCGACAGGAAGTATGGGCAGGCCCAGGCTAGGTTAAAATCTCACTGGCAAATAGAATGTGTTACCAGGCAGACTGGGGGTTGAGACGCTGAAATCTTCCATTTACAATTCCCTCATCGGCACAGGGGACCACCACAAATTGCTACCTAATCTGTGGGAAACACTGTATCTGGATTGCCTAATAACAATGCTAAACAACCTACATATATATAAACAATCAAACTATATTTTTAAAACTATTGGAAATTAAAATTAATATTTTACGTCTACAGTACCCTCTACTTTAGTTTTTCAGTCAGTTCTGTAACTGTAAAAAGTTATTACCCATACTGGGTATTGCATTCATGCATTGCATGAATTCCATTTGCAAACACAAAGATCAAATGTCATTACATGTAATTACACCCTTTCCCATTGTATTGGTCCATATACAATACTGAAAACAATACACAATACTACAGTACACAAACTGAACTACAATACACAAACTGAAGGGAATTACTAAAAAAAAAGTTTTCTCTGACCTTTGCCTTCTTTGGTTTTGGCCTTGCGCAGCGGTGGAGGCTGAGGAGGGGGTTCTGGAGAGGCGGTTGCCGCAGAGACCTGCTCAGCAACGGCTGCCGCGGCTGCGGCCGCAGCTGCTGCCACGGCGGCTGCAGAACCCTTGAAGGGATTGTTGGAGCTGAACTCTCGCCACTTGGCCCCCAAGATGGTCATCATCTTAGACATGGGGATTTTGGGATTCTTTTTGGCTATCATCGGCCTATGGCGTAAACAAACATCAACACTCAACTCATGACCAATAGAACTGATTAAGTTATAGTTACAGATTTCAAAATCAGGTATAATATGCCATACTCATGATCTGAAAACCTCTTAAAGAATAAATGCAGTTAACTGAAAGAAGAAAACATACTATGAACATAGACCTTCAAAACTCTACGGACTCGTTGCAATGTTGCTATTTAAAAAGGTGATTGCAATCCAATATACCTTTAGTCCTCCTAAACAACTAATTTAATGGGCCTCTACAGTAAATGTCTTGCCTGAGTCTGCTGTGAGAAACCGTCCAAGTCCTGCAATTTATAGTGCTTAAAAGTGATGTAATGTGACTCTGTCAATGTGAAACAAATAAAGAGGCCTAGACTAAGCAATGCAGTGGGCCTGGCAGTTACAATCTATCAGACACACAGAAAGGTGCAGATATAGATGTGTAAAATACACCAAATGTATGAAGTTACAAAAATCACTAACCTTACTTAAATTACATTAAATTACAAACATAGATTAAACACTGTTATTGTGTTTGTGTTACACTGAATATCTCGCTTTCTTTAAAAGCGACTGCAAAGAACCTACAGACATAAACATAAACATCCTGTTACAATACACTACCTCCATCATGTGACAAAACTTACTGTAATAAAACACTTCAATACATCTACAAACAAAATCGTCTTAAGCCCTGGCTCTAGCCCTGGCTCTGTGAACATGAAGTAGTAAAGGGAGAAATGAGCTATCTGTCTAGGATGTTTTGCTTGCTCATTCGTTCCAATATATAAATTATGTCAGCTAATAGCATCAACATCAACACATGCAACTTCTTTCAGCATTGTTGACTGCATCATGAATACAATAGCAATAGGACTATATAATTTAAAACCCTTTTAAAGGAAAACTATGGCTGTTTTTCGGTTTATTTTGTCATCACTTCAGTGGTTAAATGGCTGATTATTGTATAGGGGGAGCAACAAAGGATCTCTTGTCTGCCTCTGCAGCTTCCTTCTGTATTTACAGTTCATGCAAGACGACCCCCACGGCACAGGATGAAATGGAAACTGAACGAAACCAAAATGCTGTTTAGCATCTTGTCAGTCAAAATAACTAAGAATTTAAGATGACATTATTAGCGACTGTAGGGTGAACTTTGCTGTCAAAAAACTGCAGCCTTGGCTGGTACATTGGTCATTATTATGGCCAGTATTCTCCCAGGTGCTTAACCCCCCAAAAAGTGCTTGGCCCCATGTGTTTCAGTCTGCACTAAGCACTTCTTTTGACTTAAGCACATGGGAGAATACTACCCTATTTGAAGCAGCATTTTTACATCTGGGATCGGTGCAGCTATAGCCTACTGGTTAGGCCTTCAGGCTTGGAACCAAAGGATTGAGGTTTGATTCCTGACCAGTGGGCAAAGCACCTGACCCCTCAGTGCCCCTCAAGCGCTGTTTAAACAGGCTGCAAACTATACGCTGTTAATCACCTCACTGTATGCCTTTGTTTATGTCACTAATTCATGATTGTCCCCCCCCAATCTCTCGAAAGAGAATAGATAGACTGGGGGAAATCCCCTACCTATAGCACATGTCAACATCTTTCCTGTTTGTGTGTCTGAAAGTTTTGAGTCAATCTTTCAACAAGCCTACCCCAATGTGAGCACTCGATAACATCTCTTCAGGACAGTTCAGGAGCTCTGAAGGCCTGAGCTACAGAACTAGTACAGTGCTGCCACTAATCTCTACTTCTGACTGACAGACTGCCTGTCTGCTAAAGTTCATCAGTGTCCTAAACATCCTCTGACAGAGCAGACACTTGACAACTGAGTCAACTGCCAAAAACTATAATCATAGTGGCTGATGTCATAAAACTGATGTCATGCATATGAATATACTGTAGCAATAACCTATCCGTCCAGAAATCGGAATAATCCAACAACGTTTCACATCATCATGCAGTACATGTCTACATTATTTACAATAGCAATATAGCAGCACATGCTTGCTCTGGACAATTAAAACCAGGCTGTCCTTGATCTTCTACTTACAGTAATTACAGCCTTCTGGTGAAAAGGATTCCCTTACTTTACAAATAAAAATCCCATTGTTCAATAGGGATAAAGGAAAGTACCGGAGTGAATTCAAGCATAGCCTTGTTGAAAGAGCTTGCTAAATGCGCTAGTTAGCGAGTGGAACAAAATAATTTGGTACAGCACAGACCGAATGCGAATGCAGAAGCAAACAGGCACTTTACACTGAATCAATGGGACCTGACTGTTGGAAACCAAAAGTAAGATCTGAGGTTACATTGACTCAATGTAAAGTGTTTCGGGTTCGCGTTAGGTCTGTGCTGTTCGAAATTCTTTTATTTCATGTGAAATATATTGCTGTTAGAAGGCTCATGCAGCAGGACTATGCTTAAACTTACTCCGGTATATTCCTTTAATATGGCAATACACAATCCCACTGGTTCTCACCTCATGAACTGGCTGAAAGCCTTGTAGTTGGTGAGCGTGCGGTAGTCCTCCTCAGTAAACGTGTGATCCACATCTTCTAGGCCCCAGTCTCGAGCCAGCTGGGCAGAGGTCTTTTGTTCCACAGGCTGCTACAATAACAATAGCACAGATCAGATATAGCCCATGTAAAGCTACACTGCACTGTGTTTTAGTTGCTCCTTGGTTATTTTTTTTGTTGGTAACTATAAATTATAACATACTAAAAGTAAGTAGCACTTCTTGAAAAGACTATGCTCACGTGCGTGCACACCGAATCCTTTTATGAGCTTTATTGAGCAAACCAAGACTGATGTTTCAACACACAGAGACTCTAAGGAAGACACTATGCGTTGAAACATCTTTCTACTAAAAGTATACTAAAAAAATAAGCTCAATGGGGGTGTTGTAGCTCAACGGGCCAGTGTGTCGTACCATAAATCTGGGGACTTGGGTTCAAGTCAGACCCGAGGTCATTTCCTCCTCCTTACCCATCTCTACCACTCATTTCTTGTCACTCTCCCTACTATCCTTCAATAAAGGCAAAAATCTCTAAATGTCTTTAAAAAATAAAACAAATAATCTTAATAGTGATGTGATACAGTGAAGCAGTGATAAACATACACATGCTTTCCATTGCCCCTCAAAGCTAACCAGCAAGCAGCTCTGTGCACCATGAAAACATATAAATAGCTTTTATAGCACTGCATCGCCAACTATATCATTGCAATACATCTGTTAGCACATTGGTTACATTTTACAACTGCATGCCCTGCTGTTGTTAGTGTTTGTGGGACCACCCTAATTTTAGCTTGGAGTGTTGCTTATTTAGTTATTTATGCAAAAAGACACTTTTGTAATGGGCACCACAGCCTTCCCTAATGATCTAACACACTGTGGCCTATGGAAATTTTTCACACGTACTTTACTGTTATCTCTGATTTGTATCTACAGTGCTGCTGTCTACAATTTTTTGTCCGTGAACTAAAGATACAGAATACTGTTTAATTTACAATTTGTAGTTTGGGCGCATATCATTGCCTCAAAGTGTGCTACCTACTCTAGGCTGTCGTGGCTATAATCTACAGCTTACATGGGGAAGAATATCTCTCTGGAGTTATTTTGGCATAAAAAGGAAGTTGAGATCAAACGGGGTTCAGAAGCACAGACAATTTTATTATAAAGGCCCAATTCAGTTCCAGATTGTAGGCCTCGGCAATGTGAGGCAGTTATGGCGGATGATGGGGTCATTTTCTGTTATTTCTGTCTAAAATGTCCCAGCCTAATGAATATGAACATTTGCCTGACCTTTACAGTCTCTTCCTGGGCACTGTCCCCATCTTCTTTCCTCTTCTTTTTTGTCTTTTTCTCTTTCTTGTCTTTGTGTTTCTTCTTTTTCTTCTTTTCTCCTCCATAATCACTGGCGGCGCTGTCTGAGTTTTCCCCGTAGTCTCTCTCAGAGTCCCGCTCTACATCACTCTCCTAGAAGAACAAAAAGGAGGAATGAATAAGAAGGAAAAAAGAGATTAATTTACCACACCTCTGAGGATTACTCATATATGTGATCAGAGACAGCCAAAAAAAAAAAGCCAAAGAATTTGCCTTTTGAACTTACAATCTTTTTGCGCTTCCGCACTTTGGCCACCTTGCCATCCTTATCCTTGTCCTTCTTTTTTGTCTCCTTCTTTTTCTTGGGGCCTCTTTTCTTTTTCCCGAAGTTGTCTCTGTCTGATGTGTCCCCCCCATCTTCACAGTCATCTAACGGGAAAGGAGGGGAAGAGGCCCGTTTAAAAAAAAAAAAAAAAAAAAAAAGACAAAGGGTGAGGCGAAAGTAACAGTAGGTGTCAGAGGTTGTGGTGGAATCACAGTGACAATAATCCCTTTTCAGCACTGTGAATGATCCACTTAGACGCTTCCTCGTGCAATTACGGGGTAACAATAATCCAGCCTGTGTGAGGCCCAGAATGAAGTGCCTCCACCACCATGTGCTTTTGTTATAGAGACACTGCTGTTGGTGGAACCTCTGACCCCATGTGAGCTCTATGACATGGCAAGTTAATCCTGAGAACCACCAGTCTTGCATCTGACCTAAATTAAGTCAGACAGCCTATCATACCATCTCAATTAGTGACAGCAACAGTGCAAGGGAGATTGAGAGGTGAGAAAAATGCCATGATCAAATATGCAGTTTATCAAAATGGAAGTGACTATGACAATGAATAATAAAAAACAATTTTGCAGTTAATTATACACATTAAAATAATCATGTTTAGAGTACGACAGCTCTCTAGTAAGACCATCTTGCTGAGACAAATTGCTGTCTGTTATTGCAATGACAAGGAAGAAAACTGCGAAATTGTCAAAAATTCTGCAATTAGAAAGGAGAAATGTGTCACTGTTTTGGTGCATTTAAACGGGAGAGAAAAACAGGAGACCCCTTTCATTTATGGATTAATTTAGATCTAATGTATTGTTTTCCCTCGTTTTGTGAGCTGTGACAGTTTGAAGTAACTGTGTGTGTTGACAAGGGGCGCAAGCAGCGGAGTTGTTATTGTCTGAGGCGAGGAGAAAGAAATCTCAACAAGAAACAATCGCTTGCGGCCGCCATTGTACATGATAAATTAGTTCGATTTTATTGTCTGCCTTTGTTGGTAAGACGCAGTGCTCGCACGGGCAAAGCTCGCCACATTTCCCCCCCTCTCTGCTGCGGAGAGCAGCCAGAGGCGGCAGCAACACGCACTCGGGGTTCGGTGATTGTGAGGCCGCAAGGCGAAGCTAACCAACGACACGATTCCCTCCCACTGTCTATTCCCACCTGGGACCGACCACCACACCGACCGCTGGCGGAGGTCGCAGGGGGTTACCAGGACAGGGAGAGTCAAGTGCTAATTGAATTGCGCACTTGTTAGACTAGGTTTATATTCGTGCTGAAAACCATGGCCATGCACGATTTCCTTGAAAACAGAAACATGTTTAGCAAATGTTGTCATGCACTATTTTCGCGTAAAATACACCACTTTACAACTGTCATTTATAAACATTATACTAAGTTGATTGTTAAACTTATTATGCTCTGAGCTCCAGATAGTCTGTAACGGTATTACTTCGAATTTAGGTTGGCTGGGACAAAACAAGGTGAACATTTCTGTTATCTAGATTTTGCAGTGGTTTGGTTAAACTTCAATCCTATTAAAGAATTTTATTTTACTCAAGGCTAATGATGGTAAGACAGATGCATGCTGCTCACTGATCACTGCTCACTGATCCCGTTGCTTTGTAATTTGCCTGCAACTAGGTTGAAGGTATCATTTATTTAGGTATAGTAATTAGTCTTGCTTTTTTTAGTTTCTATACTATTACTGTTGGGGTCACAAATGTAAGCATAACCTACGAATGGCATAGTGTCGAGAAGTGTGGCACTCTTGAACAAGGCGGCTTCTAGAACTTTAAGCAAGACACATGAATGTCCTAAACCGAGCCATCGCTGTCAGAGTGCGACAGTGGGTAGGGTCAAGTTTATTTACACTCTGTCACAACAGTTCTTCTGTCTCAATCAACCGGTAGTCCAGACCTTATACCCCAGACTGACAATTCAACACATTCATACGAGGGCTGCAATAGCAAGGGTGTGGGATCCATGTTTCTGCTTATCCTGGGTGCAGGGCTTAATAACCTCCGATGCAACCCTTATAAGTCAGAATTTCATGAGAAACGAATACCTAATGGCATCTTTTTTAAAAGCAACGAACGTAGAAGAACAAGAACTAAGAGGAATTGTACATGAAGGACTAAAGGCTGCCATGTCAAGTTTTGTTAAACTTGGGTTTCAACTCCAAATAAACCGTAAGCTAACGCGCGTAATTGGGAACTGCGGGAACGAAAGTGACCCGTTGACATATTTGCAAGGTTCTAAACTATGCAACAATGCTTCATGCGCTTTCTGATAACACTTTTAAAGATTGTTTTGGCTTATGTGAGAATGTGTTTGTATTTTGTGTGCGCGCTCCCGAGTCTTTCGCCAGTGTTCCTACTGTACCTGGCGCGGCTAGTGTTGCAGTTTCTCTAGGCGCCGCCGGCGAGTTTATGTCGCTTGCGTTCTCGTCTAGGTCTCCGTCGTCCTCTTCTTCTTCATCAAAATCTCCTCCCTCGGAATTAGCCAACATGCCCTCATCTTCCTCACAGGAGCGTAGAGGAGAGGACATTATATTCCTGTCACCGACCCCGTCCTCGAAATCAAAAAGAGTATTCCTCCCGAATTATGATATTTATTTAATATTCAAATCGACACTCAAAAAAGTGGGGGGCGTTTTGGAATATTTTACACTACAAGGCAGAGAAACAAAGATGGCCGCCCTTATATTTATTTTTTAACAACCCCCCCAATAAGAAAAATCCCCTTACATAAAAAATGGCTGACTATATTATTTCAGAACGCCCCCCTCCTTCTCCTCCTTTCTCTCGCACTCTCTCTCTCTCTCTCTTTCTCTCTCACTCGCACTCGTTCTCCTCTCTCCCCTCCCTCTTCAAAAATATTCACATTGTTACAAGAAAGGGGGTGTATAGCTCAGTGTAAGTTGCAATGTAACATGTTTATTTTTTTTCTTCAATCTGTCACGAAGTGAGACTTGCCTGCTGCCTGTCTCCCCATCGAGACTACACGCGGATGGCTCGCGCACTATGGCTGCACTGCAGCGCGCCACTCAAATCTAACAAATATGGCTACCTTAATATTCTTAAAGGCCCCCACCGTAGTATAAAATTATTTTAGAGCAAGGGGTTGTGTGATGGGAGGTTGAGAAGGGGGTTGGGGAAATCTGCCGCAGCCATGCCCAGACTTACATCAGATTGTATTGCTTAAAAATTAACCGTTTGCGGTGAGGATGAAACAGGCTTACTGCCTGTTTTTTAACTGTTGATATATGCAAAAGCAACACATATATTTTAGCTTTTTCTTCATATTTAAACTTATACCAGGTGTTATATAATTCATACATTATAGTTTGGCCTGACATAATCAATCACGCAAAGCCAATGAGGTGAAACCCTGCAGTGGCCTAAATGCCAAAGGTTGGGTATGCAAGTTATTTTGTGGTACTGTGACCAGACTAACCACACTAAACAGAACACAGTTGCCACAGAAAATAATACAATGTGTAACATGTGCAAATCACTTGCTTGATCGGCATTGAAAAAAGAACAGGTAGGCCTATAATTTTTAAATTAACAGTGTACATAGAGTGCATTATTCTCAGTGATATTGCTTAATTACCACTGTGATTATCACTGTTAGATTTTCAGAAAACACAAAATAAAAAATTGTTGTATTTTGTTTTCCAGGGCAACAATTTATATATCGAAAAAAAAAAAGAATATTGTGTGAAAGTTACAGAATTCTTTCAAGCTTTCAAAAGTAATACTCTATAGCCACGTCAAGACACAGAGAGGGAAACAGCAACTGCTGCTTGCAGACGTACAAATTAGAGTCGCGCTAAAGAAAGGGGATGCTGCTTGAAACAAGCTAGTGAATAACATAAGAAGAATCACCATGGCAACCAGTTGACTGTATTATTCTGAGGTTTTATTGGACACCATTATTTCCATTTATTTTATTATTTACTTACACAGTGTCATCATCCTGCAGCAAAGCACGAGCAATTAGCACATGAGCGCAGGAAAGAGAGAAAACAACAATATGGATGCATGTGCATGTAAGAAAGAATAAAACAGGACTAAAGAACTAAAAGAAGGACTATTCTAGGATGACCTTGGTGATTTCACTTGGGGTGGTATTCTCCTAGGTGCTGAAGTCCAAAAAAGTGCTTAGTGCAGGCTGGAATGAATGGAGTTAAGCGCTTTTTTGGACTTAAGCACATGGGAGAATACAGGCCTTGGTGCACATGAAATAGCTCCTGATCAAAACTCTGTGAGGTCATCATTAAAGTATAGACATATAGATTCGGTGAAAAGGTCACGGTCCAGACGACACTGGTTGAATTCTTCGTCCTCATCGAAGAGGCCGTTCTCACACAGTGTCTTACTCATGTCCAGGTTTACATGGTTGTGTTTCCAGGTGTAACTGGCAGCGTGGGAGTTATACCGTAAGTAACGCTGTAGGATCTCGTCCAAGGTCTCCTCTGAGCACACCTGCGTAAGAACAAAACAATAATTGTTCTGATGAAGAATTACCACCAGCCCCTGATTTTAGACCCATTTTTTATTTTTTTTATTTTATTCCCCTCAGATTAGGCTATCTTTTCACACTGAGTACTTCTTTTTGTTCTGCTTTTACAACTTTAAAGCAGGGAGTACTGGATCTGGGAAGAAAAAAAAAAGCAAAGGAATTTGTTTATAGTGATCCAATGAAAATGCTCAGCCCAAAACCATGTGAGGGGAAGGGAGAGAAAAAGAGAAGAGAGTTAGCAGCGAGCGGGAAAGAGAGAAGGAGAGATGGAAAGAGTTAGAAAAGGCGGAGGGAGGGAGAGGGGTGGGGATGGGGGGGTGGAGAGACATTGGAAAAACAGAGAGGAATGGACAAAAAAAAAAAAGTGAACGTCTTACACTAAGCTGCTGGCCCAAGAGGAATTCACTGGTGCCAGATGGGGCATTTGGCATGAGCCTGTAACCGTACCCCTCCCCACAATGCGCCCCCCCCACCCCCAAACACCCAAACATACCCACACACACACACACACACACACTGAACGTCTACGCAGGGCGGGTGGCGTCTGCCCCAGGGGGGTGAATTGTAGAGACCCAGCTTGGACGCAGTTGTACACCCGGGGGCTCAACATCCCTCTCATTTCCCCTTGTCATGCTGGACAGGGCTCAGATGAGAGGCACAAGCAGAGAGCACAGCAGTCAGTCACAGAATAGAGTAGAGCAGAGTAGAGTGCGGGTTGGGGGTGGGGTGGGGTAGGGGGTGGCAGAGATTTTTGATATGGCTGTGAGAAGCCGTGATAAAGAATTGTTGACCTAGTCTGCCCTCTGCTGTGTGACAGAGTGTAGTGCAGGAAGCCGAGAGAGAGAGAGAGAGAGAGAGAGAGAGAGAGAGAGAGAGAGAGAGACAAGCTGCAGAAGTCGATTTTCCAGCTTTGCACATAAACAATGTGGGCAGCTGGCTATACATCACATAATGACTCACACACACACTTAGAGAGCTGTGATAAGGCCCATTGCCCTCAGGAAAGATAGCAGTGCGATGAAAAGCTGGCTTAGCCGCAGGCTCTGGAGTTTGAGTTGGTGTAAAAGGCGGGGCCGACAGACTGAGAGTAAAGTGAATCTTCCTCCAAGACTGCAACTGGCTTACCTCCAATTTCTGTTCCTCCGAGGTGAGGGTGTTGATTATGCGTATCCAGCGAGTCTTGGCAGACAGTAGGCCCACCTCATAGTGGCTGTCCCGCCACCAGGGCCTCCCAAAATCATTGGCCCAGTCTGTGCGTGGGCAGGGAGGGGGAATGTGAACAAAGCGCCCCCTAGGGGTGTAGTATTTGAGGCAGCCTGTGAGTGGGTCAATATGAGTCAGAATCTACATGCAGAAAAGAAAGAAAAAAATATAATAAGCATTGGCCAGATAAAAATATATATATTTAAGTGTAGCCTTTTTATTGAGAAAGCATTTTTATTCAAAGCTGTGATAAAGGCGTTCAAGTAAAACTTATCTGGATGGGACCGGGTTAATTTATGTCTTACATCTTTCTTTTTCGGATCAAACCAGTGGCTGATGTCCTTCCCAGCACATTCAATGATGGGCTTCAGGAGAACATCTCCTGTCAGATAATCACATAAAGGGTTGTGTATTAAAATTTGTTTGCAAAATCTGTTTCCCCCCCAACCCAAAATTCTATTATATGCATTAAAAGGTTATTTCATTGCAATTGCATTATTCTTCACTTACCTTTGAACTCATTCACCAATGGAGTCAAATCATACACTTTGCCAAGGTAAGATACCCATAAATCACCCAATGTGTTATGCAGAGACACCTCACACGGTGTGAAATACTTAGGTCGTCGCATTTGAAAAGATTTTTTACTTGTTAAATAGGCTAACAAAAAAGCAATGCAGCCTTAATATTAGCCTATATGTGATGCTTATTGATCCTGTTGACTATATCGATACAGGTATTTTTTTTTTATAACAGGATAGATCTACATTGTATCCATCTTTCAGCGCGTACACAAGCGATTGTTTTCCCGTTACTGTGGTAACCAAGTGAGCTACAACTCAACACACGCCCCTGCGCACTGACTACATGTGAGTCGCGTGGCGCGTCTAGCACTTCAACTCTGTCCTGTTGCAAACTGATATAATGTAACAAGCCACCGTCATTTTAAATAAATAAATAAATAAATAAATATGACTTTCATTTAGGCTATGTATGAAATAATCTTAAACTCGTATTTTCACATTTATGTGTGCATACATGTGATTAAGTTTTCACATTTACAGGTAGTTAAGATCTAATTGAATAAGTGTGTATTATTTTGCTTGTGCATTACTAGGCCTAGATTTCTCCATAAACACTTTGTTTAACTTGTTTTTTGCTTGATGGCGTTACTTCTTAATTGCATGCATTTGTGCATTTGATATTTAACAGCACTTGGTAATAATTCACTCAACTCTGTAGTACATGATGATATGTTATCATGAATGCTTATCCAGTGCTTCATTACAGGAATGTAGTAATTCCATGCCATTTGAACCACAGAACAAAAAATTCTGCTGATGATTCAGAAATGCACATTGGCACAACACAAACTCATCACTCTATTGTTTTGGGACACCAGATACAAGGAGCCAAACAGTTTGGATTTCTAATAGGCCTTTGCCACACCTTTTACCGCAAATGAGTAGGCCTTGTAAGTTGTGTTAACAAAGTTCTATGTAAGGAGAAATTGTTTGTGGAAGGTGTAACCTGGAATGAATTACCTTAAACAAACCATGAGAACGACTGCAGAATTGCAGCACTTGCACTTACTTGGTTACTAGGGAGTGCTTCCAGATCCAGCTGATGAACCTATTAGTTGAAGATTAGTTCTAAAAAACATTCGGTACTAAGTAAATACTACTGAGGACCCTGGAATTATTCATTCCCTTTCTAATTTCAGTGAATAGACGATGGAGCATCGTCTCGATGGATATCAACATGTGGCTGATGAGACAAAGGAACACACAACACCTAATTTCACTAGTTTCTTTCATTTTAAATACAATCCACACATTTCGTTTGTTTGGCCAACAAAAAGATACAAAAAAAAAACTTAAAACAAAACACAAAAAGGAGATACTGTCAGCCATCTTTATGGAGTTTAAAACAATGCCGCAACTTCCATCCCCACAGAATGTGACGAAAAGTGTCAATAGATTCACCTTTCCAAACATAAACCTGAGTGGACAAAGACGATCCACTCAAATTTCATATGGTCCATAAAATTTACAGACACACAATTTGAATTACCTGAATGTAAACCCTCTAATCTTATGGGTGATAGGCAGAGGTGTGCCTACTTTGAGATTATATCTAATAATCAAGGTATGAAGAATTTAGGTATAGTTTGCTTTAATGTCCGTATCCTGGTCAGTTTCAGTAACTTTATCATTTTCAAAGTATGACCGTATAGATTTGAGTGCTTTGGGAGCAGTTTCATTAAAAAAATGAAGAATAGAGAGCATGTTAAAAGAAACAAACAAGCAAACAAAAAATCATACACCGGTAGTTTGTACAGTAACTGTCCAGACACATTGAAAAGTTAGACATGCATGAACAGGCATGGCATACTGTATTGTTCAGCTCTGCTCTAAATATTGGAGCCTAAACACCCAGCATTAGCCTAAAACATGACACAGCTTAACGTCACACAATGCCTCTTGACGGAGAATTCGTTAACCCTACTGCTCCAGGTCACAGATTGCTGTCCATAGGAAAAACAACGTAAAAAAAAAAAAAGATACAGCACAGACCAAATTGTGAAGCGGCAGCTAACACTAACTGAATGGGGCACATCGACTTACTTTCAGTTTCATTTTCCTATGGCCAATTCATTTAACGTTACTTGGACACAGTGACCACAAAAAAAAGGGCTATGAATTGATTCACACAGGATTTTTCCTTTAAACCCTCACTTACCCAATCCATGCTGCCTACAAAAAAACTCATTTGTATCTGGATTACGTAATGTTCAACATTTGTAATGACAGCTGATGCCCCTGTTGTGGAAATGAAGTTTTGGCTCCTCTTGTGCAGAACACACTAGATAAACTACGTAGAGAGATGAGGTCTAGAGATCTGTGGGTCTGTGAGGCATGAACAAAGTGCTGTTTATTTTCAGTAACGCAATGCCACTGCACATTACCAGGAGTGCTTGAGTGGAGTGAGGGCCTCTGTGCACCGGTTCAGACAAGAAGTGCGGAGCACTGCACTTCCAACATTCTATCCCATTGTTTTCAATACAACTGCGCACCCAAACACCGAACTCTGTCGCTGCTGCCCATTTATGAGAGTCGGTAGATATTGTCAAATTCGAAAGTGCTACGCAATGCTGTCAGAAGCGGTGTGCGGAAGCCCTAAGAAGACACGTACAGTAGCCGAAGGATTTAAGCAACAAAGAGCCCCACAGAGCTGAACAACCTCCCTCGCCCCCACCCCTCCAATAGAAAAAAGGGGGAGGGGGGGAGGGCAGATTAAATAGGAAATGGCACACCAATATGTTAAATGGAAAACTGTCACGACCTGGTTAGCTGTGGTGCCAAAATTTCATGCCCCATTCCTGGCTCAAAGTCCATAATGTCCACTCGTCATGGTCTTCCCAGTGAAGGTTAGACAGGCAGACAGACAGACAGTCTTTGCCAGTTCAGCATTAAGATTCAAGCACTCACAATCTACAAAAAAAAAAAAAAAAAAAAAAAAAAGAATCGGTCCAATTTCCTCATCAGAGGTGATGCTGAAAGTTTCACCAGAAAATTCATAGCTAAATTCCTTCACCTGCAAAAAAGGAGAAAAAAAAATCCAAAAACAACAAAAAATAAAATCTATTCCAAATTACAACACTGCAGTCAGTCCGCTGGGCCTTTCCTTTTACGAGTACCTGGATTTTAGTCCATTCCTGGTTTTTATTTTTGTAGAAAGGAGCCAAAAAAAAAATACTCTGTCCATTCTAGTTGTACGTAAACTTGAAGTGGAAGTTGCCCCCGCCGCCACCCGACTCGAAGGGATTGAAGCCGAAAGGCCAAGATCCTCCTCCACCACCTCCACCCTGCTGACTCTCTGGGTCCAAGGGATCCTCACCGGCATCAAACTTCTGACGCATTTCTGGAGAGAGAAGGAGAAGAGGGTATGTTTTTATTCAACGACACCGATTACAGTGTCTATATGTTCAAGAGAAGTTTTGAGTTTTGAATGTTCAAGAGAAGTTTTGATGCAATCTGGTCATTAAAATCATTACAAATGTGATTTTTTTTTTCAGTTTCTTTTTCTCGCCCCGCCCCTTTAGCGGCCCTCAGTTCAATGTTGGTTCCCTAAATTGGCCCTCACCCATCAAAACTTTGAGAACCCCTGATGTAAATTGAGATGATGGAGCTGCATTTACCTGGGTCAGTTAGCACCTCCTTAGCTGAGGCAATATCAATGAATTTCTTCTCGGCCTCCTTCTTGTCTGTTTCAGACTGGAAGTTGTCTGGATGCCACTGCTGTGCGAGCTTCCGGTATGCTTTGATTATCTCCTGCTTGTTGGCATTCCTGCAGAGAAACACGGAAGGTAGGTAATTTAACATGTGATTTAAACAAAGCAGAAAGGGCAAAATGTGAAACATCTCGAGAGGGTGAGGGGATTCCAAGAGAACCTGTTAGCTGCTAACTGAACTTGTTCTACAGGTCACAAATAACCAAAAAACCAAGGAGCCAAGAAAGTTTACGAGAACAATGCTTTTCGCTACCTCCAAAAAGATCTGATAATGTAGAGTTTATTAATAGTCCATTAAGTTTAGAGTTTAAACCACTTTAACCCTAGTCTTCACAGTGGAAACAAACCAGGGGTTGTATGAACCAGCTCAGGACTGTCTCTCAATCTCAATTAAGATCTGAGATGCAGTCTGGTTTTACTGAGGCCAACAAAGGGACAGGTAAAAAAGAAACTCAGACATACCTGCCTACACCCAGGATCTTGTAATAGTCCCTCTTGCGTGACTGCTTGAGGAGTTTCTGTGCGCGGTCGAGACCCTCACGGATCTCCTGGTTCTCGTTGTCAAACTCCCGCGCTTCCTGGTAGTCCTCCACGGCTGAGAAAATAAGCAGAGAGAGAGAGAAAGAGAATTGTTCAATCATGGCTTACACTGAAAACTACTATTTTAATATGGTATAATCAAAACAGACAGGTAAGCAGAACAACTTCAGCCCACAACATGAGGTACAATGCAACTATACTTATGCCTTTAAGTCATTTAAGAACGACAAATACATTTTAATGACTAAGTTCATCCATTTAGGAATTACAAGTTATGTTTTGTTTGCTGTGGACTTTCTTTACTCAATTTATTAAAATTATAAACTTTTTTTCCTGTCACACTACCTAGCTGAGCACTGCTGAAAAAACAGGCATTGGCAGTGCTAAAAATAGGCACTGCCAGAGCCAGTACAAACGACAACAAAAAAAAACACATTTGGTGGACACAGACACAAGCAAATAAGTGACTTTGTCTATGACAATGTGGATGAAGTGTGTTGGTGAGAACAGTACCTTTCTCGTAGTCCTGGAGCTGGATATAGGCCTCTGCTCTATCCTTCAGGATGTGGAGGTTCTGTGGGTCTAACTGGTGGGCCTCTGAACACGCGTCCACAGCCTCTTCTGCACTCTTGATCTACAAGTGGAGACAGACATTGAATGGGACATCCTAAACACCAGTGACTTGCCATACACTCACAAGGCCTCATTTTTATATGGCAAATGAATTGCACAGATCACAGACCCAAGAATTGCGATTCAAATACCCAGGTTGTCTTATGCCTTCTATTTTTATCACTTGCAAGGAAGTGGATAGAGAAGGAAGAATTCTTTAATGGGAGCAAGAGAAAAAGGTGAACAAGAGTCAGGCTGAACATGAGATGACACATAAGGTGCAAATTTTCTATCTTCACAAGGGGGAGGTGGGAAATCCCCCTTTAGAGTCAAACTCTCATAGGCTGACACGAAAGGTCGTAGAAAAGTTCATATTGTGACCTATGTAACTGGGTCAAGACTAAAATGAGTATTCAATGATCTTTGATTTGACTTTTTTAAAATGAATCATTTACTTAAACAGCTACGCATACAGTAGGTGTGGTTAAAGGTACAAAGAGGGTGGTGAGAGAAAACTTCTTTGGTGCTTATAGTTTCACAAACCTGGACCAGGCAGTGGCAGATCCTCTCTTTGGCCTTACTGGTGTAGAAGGGCATGTTGGGCTCAGTTTTCATAGAGGACTCGTACTTGTCGATAGCTTCCTGAAACCTACGGAGTGAATGGCAGTTGGCATGACAACAGTTGTTTATGGAACTAGACTAAAGGAGTGATGCATAAACATCTTGACCTCATTAAGCCTTCAGTTCTGGTCAAAATGAAGGAACAAAATGACAAAACCTGCTGTTAACCAAAATTAGCCACACAGTTTACAAAAAGACAACTGCAGGCATGTTAACTATTTTTGTTTTTTAGTTAAGACCAGATTCGTAAGATCCTTTTCATGCCAGTAACTTCATCATGTGACAGCCAGGTGACAACAACAGGACGCTACAGTCCGGAGAGGGACATTAAATTCTAACTGATGTCAGCAGTACCGTGGGAAAGGTTTTGAAAGAGCGGTGCACACCTGTGCTCTGATATGAGCTCCTCTGCGGAGTCCAACTGCTTGCTCAGCTTCTTCACCTGCTTGTAGTGAGTGAAGCATTCCTTGTCATCCTGGTCCAGCTTCAGACACTCACGGACTTCACTGTAGAGCAGGGCACATACAGGGCATGTTTATTTGTACCATATATTAAAAAGCTCCCTATGCAATCGTCCACTTCCCAAAAGCATAGCTGCTAACCAGTTAGTTGGTTGGCAATGGGAAATTGCATTGCAGCCAACAAATTGGCTAATTTAGTTACAATGCTAGAAACTATGTTGCTATGGTTAGAAACCATGCTTTTGAGAAACAGACTCCAGGGTTTCTATTTCTCGGTTTGTCTTTACAGAACATCCCTAATTTCAGTCTAGACTCAATCGATTAATTGACATTAATCGACCAGTAAAGTGCTATACAACCATCACAGTGAATTTTAACCTGTTAAATCAAGATTTGTTTAGCTACAGAAGTTCAATAGGGCCTTTGCTTACTTGAGGGACTCCTGATGGTCTCCTAGCTGGTAGTGCAGCTTGCTGAGTTTCAGGTAGGCCGCCCGGTTGTCTGTCCGCAACTTGGAGGCAGGCGCCAGGTCCTGGATGGCCTTCCGTGGATCACCAAGGCGGATGAAACAGTCAGCGCGGAGCTCGCGAGACTCGGGATCCCATGGAGAGATCTGCAAGGATGATGGATTATTTAAATTACTAAAATAAAGCATACTTGTCTTTAGAGATAGTGATAATCTAGTTTTATTTCATCTCATAAACAGCTGCATACTTCTAATTCAGGCCCTGTGTCACAATATTCCTATTCTTCTAGTTCTAAATTTGTGAAACTTCCTTTATTTTGTTGACATGATAAACACAAAGCACATAAAGCAATGTCACTGGGCAATGTTTCTTAACAATGGTGTTCCATCGCAATTCTTTATCAGTTCAAGTCTTGCCTATGCAAGTCATCCCTTTCGGATTTTTCACAGAGTTTCTGTTCATAGTACGTCTGTCCCATACCTCTATGACCCGCTCTAGAATTTGTACGGTTCTAACGTAGTCGCCAGTGTGGTGGGCAGCGTGCGCCTCCTCCTGCAGCTCCTCTAACTCATCTGCTCGGGAGAGCTGCTCTTGCGCCTCCTGCTGGTCTGGAGAGCGCTGCAGCTGAGGAGTGAGAAGGAGAAGAGAGAGGAGAGGGTGAAAACAAATAATTTACAATAAGATACCTCCCTTCATATTTCCTTTGAGGTAGAAGAAAATATTGGGGTATGAGAACAAAATGCTCTAAAGAAACCATGCTGATGGCCTACATATGACTATTATAAAGCATTGTCAGTGATGGGGAGCAATTTGAATACATTTGAATACTTTAGATAATAGTTTTCTTATCCTGTTGAATGTCACAGAGGAGGGTATATTTATAAAAGTAAGTATCTCTTCCACTGCAATGAGCTCTGTTAAAAGCAAATCCACTTTCAACTTCATCCAAGGGAATTTAATTTTGTGAATGCCAAATTTTTTGGCACAAGTGAAAGTGCATGCACGCAT
The DNA here is from genome assembly GCA_027497455.2 of Sardinella longiceps. NCBI lineage: Eukaryota > Metazoa > Chordata > Actinopteri > Clupeiformes > Clupeidae > Sardinella > Sardinella longiceps. The sequence continues at coordinate 8,130,133 of JAODXP020000028.1, forward strand.
GCGCTTTGATCACCAGGCCTTGCTGAAGTTAGCACAAAATGTGGAGAGTGCCTAGCACAGCTTTGAGGAGAATAAAATACATGATTGGTTGGATGTGTGACAGAGATGTGGGCTGACAAGGGAATAACAAATCCATTTAGTCTTACCACTGCCTCAAAGTCCTCCCTGGCCTCCTGAGCATTGCCCTGCTTCAGAAGAATGTTCCCTCGCTGGAGCCTGGCCTGATAATAGCAGAGACAATTCAGTCAGGAATAAAATGAAAGACTGAGTGACAGGGAGTGTTTCTCAAAGTCGAGGAAGCATGCTTGGAAGGTTGCTTTTTCGAGCATTCCACGTCATTATCTGTCGCCAAGTACTGTTCCAAAGTCAAGCATCCTTCTAAATTCTAGCGAGGAGAGAGGACTTTGTTCATAGATTTTTCAAGGATGCACTGATGGAACCTTGTTTTTGAAGTGTACGACTTCCAAGGCGAGTGTGCTACCTAGGAAGCATTCTCGACTTTGAGAAACACTGAGGGTGTGTGCGTGTAAGTCAAAAGAGACTGAGGAGCATAAATAAACTTCGTTTTATTTGCCGGAGATAGGGAACACCTCAAAAATTGACTTTTACACATGGCATGATGGAAACATCCAATCATCCAAAGCTCAAGTTACAACCAACTGAGGCTTTTCGATCTAAATCTACTGATGCCACCAGAGAGAAGTGGAAGGCAGCGAGGCATCCTGATCAAGCTTAACCTCGGATTGAGTTGATCAACCACTATAGCCATGTCAACAACAAAAAAGTAAGCGTGGTCAAGAGTGAGAGCCAAGAAATGAGACCAATAGCCCCTGTTTCAGACTGTACATGTCCGTCAACGGATCCGATTGACTTTGCATGGAGCTTTCGCGAAATGCATTGTGGGTCTGTCCATCCCAACGGGGCGTCAACCAATTATAACTGACTCCCCCTCCGTCAGACACGCCCTTCGTCGTACGTCAACGGACGAGTACAGTCTGAAACTAACATAAGACCAAGGTACAGGTGCGAAAGAGGATATTATTGAGTGGATGCAAATGGAATTTAGCATTAGCCATATGAATGGAACCCTGTACTAGGGCAAACACCCTCTCATTACTTATAATATATTATATGTTTATACTATACTAATTATATATTATTAATATTCATATAAAGACACAAAAAATGTGTAAAAAATCTGCTCCAAAATCTACATGGGTCTTTCTTTACCCACACAAACAAACAAACAAGCAAAAAATCTGCTAAGGTTGAGATTATATGTGGTACTCACGGCCAGAAAGTCAGGCTTGAGCTGTATAGCCCTTGTTAGATCTGGCAAGGCAGATTTGGATTTTCCCATTGCCAGGAACACGGCTGCACGTTTGTAATACGTCAGGTAGTTCTTCGAATCTCCTTCTGTTTAGGGCAAAGCACAAAGATGACTAGTTAGGCTATGTATAACAAAAAAAACAAGCCTGTGTTCTACAGCTCTACATAACTGTCAATATGTGTGAGGATTGTCTTTACCGAAAAAAAAAAAAAACTTTTTACAAAACCATGCTTACAGGACAACTGTGAAATAGCCTTCATACTTTTAAATCACCGCCTCTAACCTACAATGACTTCAGCTGTGTTGACTGTGTGTTATCAATTGTTAATGACAAATAGTGCTCCTACCAACAGCTGAGTGGTAATGGGACAAGGCTTCTGCCAACTGCCCTGCTGCCAACAACTTGCGGCCCATTTCAAGGTGGTGCTCAATTTCCACAGGGGTAGCTCCTAGCACACCTGAAACATTCAGTGCATATATTATACATTCTGATCTCAAAGAATCCCAGATATAAACTTAAAGGACAGACAAAACAATTCAATCCAATACCATGTTTAAAAAATAGTCAAAATTACTGTGACTACCTGTTAAAGAAAACTAGTTTCTGATAATAATAAAAAAAAGCAATCAGAACAGGCTAAGCAGGGGCCTGTCTTTATGCAGGGATGTATTTCCAAATCAGGTTTAATATTTGGTTGGAGTTATAAATAACGTGTATCAGTATAATGTTGCACCAGCATTTCCTGGCACGTCAAACAGCTCTCGCAGCCCCTGGTAAGACTTTCTGAGTTAACGTTACACAAATTGACTTTGCCGTCTGCAAAGAACATGGGTTATGACTTGGGCCAGTGAAACTTTACAAGTCAGAAAGTCTTCCGCCTTCACTGCCTTCATCTAAATAACGTTGTCTGCACACATTGAACATGCAACAGCCACAACGTCATGAATGAACATAGATTACTAGTCCTACATTAACAACAAATGTATGGTAGATTAAATTTGCAAGAAAAGCTCTCACGTAAGCTATTACGCATGTTTTATTTCAACGTTTCGTTTCGTGTCGTAGCCCAAGTTTCGACTGCTATAAAAACTATGCTGTAACGTTAACTAAGACTAACACATATTGCACCCCATTGTATATAATGTTATTTGCCTTGCATTAATGCATTAGATAAAAGTCGCTGAAAATTCAATCTTACCGTCGAGCTGCAAGTCCAAAACGACACATAGCAAGGATAAAGACGACAGGACACCACTGAGACCTTTCCGCCGTCCTGACTCCATATTAGTATATTTCACTCTACTGACCTATATCTGTAGTTTCACAGTCCTCTGGGAGTTGTGTGTTACTGATCATGAACACAATTAAGCGAATACCCACTATCACTGTACATTACTAAAGAAAAGCGAAAGCCATTTCGGCAACAAAAATGCACACAATCTGAGGTACGATATACAAATATTTCCGGGTAGGATCACTGGCTGTCACAATGTAAAGTTCCGTTTTGTCTATCAGAGCAAATTGCGACTTTATCTAAAGTAGCCTACTAGTACAAAGCCAAATACTAAAATTGATGAACGTGGCAAAACCTGACTGTAATCAAAAACATCTAACGTTATATCATTTCACTGTCCATTCTCTCTGTCCAGTCTTCGTGGAACTGTCGCTATCCTGTACATCTACGCATCAAGAAGCTGAGCCGATACATCCGTGTTTGCCCACAAACGTGGTGGCGTTTCATTGGAGAAATTATTTTTACGCACAGTGAACACTCCCATAACCATGTACGGGGCTGCACAGTAGCTTTTTCTTCTGTCTCCACTTGGCTGCTGTAATAGCTTCTACCTGCATGTCAGGATATGCATAAACGGGGTGGCTATGAGAAAAATAACACAATAAGCCACTGAGATTTTCAAGGGTTTTTATTGGGTTCATAAACAAAAACAACAGATATAAATAAGGAAAAGGTAAACAGTCTGCAATCTAATTGTTGCCTAACCAATCAACAAATAGCCTAAGATGAATCCATTTATTTTGACCTTGATTCATAGAAAGTAAAGAAAAAAGAAAATAAAAAAAGATCAAAGTCTTAACACTCATTCCAATCAGCGCTCCAACACATCAAAATTGTACATGTGCCCATTTTCACATTTAAAAATATGTGAGACATAATAAAAAGTCGTATTGTACACTATTTACATGCATGGATATGTTGTAGGCTGTTTGTGGCCTACAGGACAATGAGAATTTAGTTTGACAGGTAAGCTGTCAGACAATAAAACACTGCTTTATCCTAACAAAATAACTCCAAAGTAGACCATAAAATAATTCGTCACAAAAGTTGGGCCTGTGTCGCAAAATCTAATTTGAATAAGATTGGCCTACAACAAAGCGCTTTGTGAGTGTGTGTGTTTGTGTGTGTCAGTGTGTGTGTGTGTGTGTGTGTGTGTGTGTGTGTGTGTGTGTGTGTGTGTGTGTGTGTGTGTGTGTGTGTGTGTGTGTGTGTGTGTGTGTGTGTGCCTCATTTGAATTTGAATTTGAGAGAGAGAGATTTTTGTGAAGTGTGACAATATTACAAAATATGGACGTATGGAATATGGATGCAAGTATATGCAATGCTTGTCCCATGCCTGATTGTATGAACACTACATTGAACCTGATACAGTACAAATAGCTATTCTCAGACGTATGCATTTCGATCATAAGTGCTGCCAACCTCCCTCCTGGAGTTTGCTGCTACAGAGTACACTGTTCTTCCAGTCGGGTTGTAATAGGGCCTAGGACACAATGAAAAAATATTTTGTGTTTGAAATAGTGACCTGTGTAGGCAAATGTCAATTAGAAAACAGAAACACACACACACACACACACACACACACACACACACACACACACACACACACACACACAGGGCAAGCATAAAATGACTTACACTTTTTCATCAGTTTCAAATTTGCATGCACAAATAAGACAGGACCCTCCACAGATAGCTAGTGTGGCAGAACACCAGCCAATGTACAAGCCTTCACCAATCTCATACCTGCAACACAATACAAAATATTAAGCATCGCCATTTACTACTTGAAATCTACCATCTACATGATAAAATGAAATATGTCAAAATCAAACAAAATTGTAATATAATTGTTAAGGACTGCTTGGCTCAGGGCAGTATAACAAAAGAGGGAAGACCAGAGTGGATTTATAATACAAAAAAAAATATGTACTGTTGAATGGAAACTCTGTTGTTTGTTTGTGGCAACAGTAGAGGGCAGTGTTTGAACATTCATGGCTCCATGAAAATAGAAACAGTCACTCACTTTGTCCCAGGGTAGATCGGATTGAAGAAATCTTGTGTGATGTTGAATGCATACCACGACACAGAGACCATTGTACAAATGCCTGAAACAGAAAATTAATATACACTTAAATTATGAATATATTACAACGTCTGTTTTTATAGATGTATTTCTATACAATTCTGAGTGGCAATATACCTGATTGAATTGGCAACAAAAAGTATATTAGTCGGTATTCTCCCAGGTGTTTAAGTCCATAAAAGTGCTTAGCCCCATGCATTTCAGCCTGCACTCTGAAGTTTTTTGGACTTAAGCACCTGGGTGAATACAGTTCATTATGAATAAATGTTTGAATGTCATCCTAAATGCACATAGTTTTTAATCGTTTATCTGATACAGTACATTCTTCAAAGAATTGCATGCAGCATGATCATGTTCCTCAAGTTTTTCTTTAAAGCCGCCATGTGAGTAGCCTATTAAATAAACTTCACTTAGACTGTAACTTACCCTGAAGCAGAAAAAAGACACCTCCAAGGCCAGCAATCCTGCCTTTGAGGATCAAATTATCCCCTCCAACTTTGGAGCACTGCATTCCTATTAATGTGCAAACCAATCCAAATGTTCCCAACACCACCGAGGCAATCATCAGTGCGCGAGAGGCTTGGATGTAGCCTGTTACACAAACAAATGAATTTACCAATTCTATACATTATGTTATTCTGCATATAGCCTACAATGTATAGTAAAACTGTTTCGTTTTCAAACAAACGTTTTCCAGTCCAGACTGCCCGTAGAAGCAAGCATTTTCATATTTTAATGATAATTTCATATTTAAATGTGTTGAACACATTTAGTCTGTTAATGTGTTAAACAACTTATACTAGGCTATATCAGTCTTGCTCTCATTTTTAATTAAGCCTAGTCAACAATCACCGATTAAATTCAATCAAGTCCACTTAGGATATATATTAATTATTAAATGTTATTTTTATGTGATAGGCTACCTGACAGTGCAAGCAGAGATGGGAATTCTCTGCAGTTATGGACTCCAGTCGAATCGGTAGCACATGACATCCACAAGTTTTCGTAGAGTGTGGAGGTGGTAATGACACTGCCGTCGATGGTAGAAGTTTTCCAGTAACGGTTCGGAATGGCGACCCCCACCATAACCCAAGCCAAAAATCCAAGGATCAGTGCAACAATTTCTATTATTGGATCCATGATGGTTGCTTGAATGTCCAGCTCTGGTTATTGCATATCTTTTTTCAAAACACCTAATTAACGGTGGATGGTCCTACTGTGAGATATATTGTTTCTCGAAATTATCTTGATATCTGTCAGTTGACTTTATAATCCAAAATTTCCGAGAAGGAGCGGGATCAACCTGTTGCTTCGTTCCTGTGATGGTGTGGGAAATGTTGTGATGTTGCAACAGATTAATCATATTTTACTGCGCCTCCCGATTTTTCTCCGCCCTTTTGTATGTTGCCCACCTATCACAGAACAAGGCCTACCTGAAACTGAACAGGTGTTTATCGGATATTGAGCGTAGCCGAAAGTCCAATGGTCATCATGATGACCTTGATCGCACATCCACCTTTTACTGGTGCGTGTGTGTGTATGTTGTGTCTCTGTCACGCCCGGCCGTTATGAATCAAACACCATATTCAGTTCGTTATCCACTATTTTTACTATCATAATTTGAAATGATTTTGAGGCAACGCTGGTTGTAACGAAATTTAGACAGTCCAAATAGAGTCTGCATCGTCTAGTCAATTATTGGAATTATTGTGGCTGTCCTCTTTGCCCCAATCCAATATTTCTTTCCCTTAAACACAAAAAGGGAATTTCAGCTTCATCAGATCAGGGGTGATGATATAAAAACGGTTAATCTCAGATCAAACATAATCTAGGCATTTAAAATGCACAGTTTTCTTTTCTGTTGGCTGGTATAGTTACTTATTTTAAAAAAAAACATGGATAGGCCTACTCCTAGTTAGGGTTTAGACTGGGCTACAAAGGTAAAGATAGTCCTTTTTATGTCTAATAAAAGAAGACATACAGTAGGCCTATGATTTCAGAATTAAAGGCTATCATTTTATATCTGGCATCTCATGGGTAAATATAGAACAGCAATCAGTGTGTCATGCTGCGTCCTGTGTTTCCATGGAGGTCCATGGCATAGGTATGCTTTGATGGGAATCCAACCCCCAATCCCCAGCATGGCACATTCTTATGTGTTCCTAGGTTGCATTCTCACCCAGGCTATGCCCAGCAGCAGCAGCACACAAATTTGTTAGGTAAAACATGATAAATTTGTTGGAACACCGAAATAACTAACATGGGAACAGGCACTAATAATAGTCGTTAAACTCTCCTGCCCTCCACTGTAGACCCCTTGTTCATTCAGAATTGCCAAATACACGAAACTAAGGGAAGTAAGATGTTTGGAATTTGTACACAACACCATCTTTCAAAGTCAAGGGCACATAAACAGGGCATTAATCAGATAGTAGCAGACACACTTCACTGTGCCATTAACCTGTTTTCTTAGCTTATTTAGATAAATCTGTTACTAACTAACCTGTGCTTTCCCCCTTACCTGAGCAGTATTGAAAATTTACCATAAAGTCTGATAGCATAACAGGGTGGGATACTAATCAGAAAAGGTAAAGCATTGATGTGGGTCGGCTGTGATAATTCATGAGAATTTCCTTATGGACTCTCTGCAGTCATAAGTCTTTCACCATAGTACATTTATGCGGTCCATTTCATCACATCAAGACTAAGTTCACTCTGTTCCAAAAAGGCCGGATGTAATTCATAAGCAAAACAGGATTTTATACTTGCGCTATGAATTTTGTCCTATGAGTCACTGAATGATAAAAAAAAGTATAAAGTTTACTGGAGATTAGATGCGTTTTTCCAAACTGACACACAGTAAGTCAATAAAATGATGCCTATCTGATTTATTCATTGGCCTCCTCTGTTGAAGAGGACTCCATGTTAGCAGCTAAAATCCTTATTACCTACTCTAAATACAGTTCGCACCATTGTTACAGTATAAATTGTCATAGCAACTCAGACTTTCACTGCACACATCAATCACACGATAGGCCCTTTAACCCTCTTCAAGTCCCCGCACATCACATATATATTGGACTAGAGCTCAGCCTTATGGACTGGCTAGCACACGAGGTCTGCTGCCCCATCATAAACGTCTGGGTTTATGGGTTGCTTGTTTACCTAAGCCATTTTCAAATCGCTATCCGTTTGCTCTTTCACCCGCCTCATGGCAAGTCTTTTCCATGCTTGTTAAACTAGCCATAACATTACATGTCACAGTCTTTTAAATGTTTTTTACGGGAAGTTTTTCAAATGATACTGCACTTTCACACACACTCTCTCTCTTTCTCTCCAGGTAATTGAACATAAAGACAATTATGTAAGAAAGGTCCTTGTGGAACAAGTCGACACACGGTGTCTAGCATGGCAAGTAATTCTATTGATATTATTATTGAAAAAACAATACATTTCACTACGTGTGGTATTCTCCCAGCTCCTTAAGTCCAAAAAAGTGCTTAGCACAGGCTGAAATGCATGGGGCTAAGCACTATTTTGGACGCAAGTACATGGGAGGATACCACCTTACATGTTCTATAGTTAGTATTTTCTGTGTGTTTGACTGTAAAACTCCTTGAATGATCATTAGAAAAACAACACCATCATCACTATAATACTATCGGCACTACAGATTATATACTCTCTAAAACACATTAGTAGCAGGTTCACTATCTGGACATTTCTGTTACGTTTTATAAGTTTAATCACGAAATGTATGAATATATCATACTTTATTTTCCCTTATGTTGGTTTTTATGTTCACACAAATCATGTTGGGCTTGTTTGACCTGAGTTATGGAGTTAATGAGTGACATTCATGATCTGCAATAAAGGTGTTTAACAAGCGACAACCATACTCCCTTATGTTGTAAAAGTTGTGCAAGGTAAAATCACGTGCCCTAAAGTCGCCCGATACAACGCCAAACCGATACTGTCTGAAACAACCTATCCACAACAGATTCTGTCTGAAATTAATTGGATGAAAGAAAGGCGTCACTTTCTCGACGAAAAGCCAGAGAACTTTAGGAGGAAGATAACCACGTTAACTTAGAAATGGAGAACACTCTGTTGTTTCCTTACTCATGTCAACATAAGATAAAGACAGACAATGGACAGATCTCTCAGAAGGCATGATAAGCAAACAGAACTTTGGCCAATTGATGAGAGACCTATGTTGAGAATCTGAGATCGATACGCACAAAGACCAAGGCACTTGAAACAAGTTCCTTCAAGGAAATGATACAGAAACCTGATGAAGAAGCTGTATCTTGGTTTAATGAATTATGGCAACACCACAAATCAAATATACTGTATTTCAATGAATGAATGAATTAACTTACAAAACACAAACTCATAACTGGATTATAAGGTGCTATACTTTCATAGGCTGTATAGTAGGTTCTCACTGGCCACCTCCTATCTTCATTATCGGTTCTTGATTCTGCTTCCCTTACTTTGTGTATGAAAATAAATAGAAAACAAAAAAAATAATATTTCAGAGGGGAAAAATGGGAGGTGTGAAAAAAAATGGCGCAACCTGTAAAAAGGAAGGAATTAGTGTGAATAATAATAAAAAAATCCTCTTAAGTGAAGGACTTGATAACATTTAGTAAATAAATCACACAATGCACAAGTCCTTTTAGAGGATGAGTATCTCGGCATTATCCTGCTGTGACGTCAAGTCACTCTTGATCAGCTCTGTTGAATGCTCTGACTGTTTAGGCCAAGAGGGAAGTTAGAAAGAAAGCCGAGGTGGTGAGTCCATCGTTACTTGGCAGTTACTGGATCCGATTGGTCCATCCTCTTCTCTCAGGACTTGGCCCCTCCTTTCGCCACAGCCAGCCCAACAAGGCCCGCCAATCCAGCTATACCGAGGCCAATCCCACCGACAATCGCCATGCCGACCAAGCCATCTTGAGAGAGACAAAAAACAAGGGAAAGACAGAGAGCTTTATGCTTATTTGCTTTTAGCCATAAAACACTTTTTTTGCACAAAGATTAACTAAGTTGCAGCAGAGAAAAACGATAAGGGGAGTATAAATAGAATGTATTGTCAAAGTAAAAACGTGACTTAGAACGCAGGAACCTATTGACAACCCTGACAATGCATTTTCTACCATTTCTAGACTATAGACTCAAAGTAAATAAAAAGTTAAAGAACAATGTGTTGAAAGTCCCCAAACAAAAACACATACTATATATATATATATACACACACACACACACACTGTATATATATAAATGTCAAGGTTTGGACCAAACTAAATGTACATTAACCACCAAACCACTACTCTAATAGTTACTATACAGATAATACCAAATATATGCCTCAAAAGCACTAGTCTGACAACATAGTCTGTCCATGATGGATAGAACCTAGGGGTGAAATCTTTCAAACTGCCTGACCAGAGTCATAAATGCCAGGGTTAGACCAATCAGGGCAATGAACAAGCCAATTCAAAAAACGCTAAGCCAGCCCAACGACTTCCTGCCCACTTAGGCAGGACTATTTTTTTTACTTAAGCACCTGGGAGAATATCGGCCATAGAGCATTGTGATTGCCCCCGCCCCCCCTGGTAAACCCCCAACAAGGGTTGAATATCACAGTTCCCTATGGCTGATGGCTAGATGCAATCGCTGAACAAAACTATTTGCTACTGCTACGGTACTTGTTGATCTCTAGGCTACAACAGCACCACAACTGTCTATACTGATATGCTCCTCCTTCAGACACAGGTAGGGGTCAGTAGAGTATCAGAAGACTATCAGTAGAGTAGGGCCGATAACCACACCAGTACAAAGATATCAACTTACAGGAAATAGTCTGGAGTCAATCAACTCATTTCCCTTTTGTTTTAGGTTGCTGAGTGCTGTTATTAGGTACAACCAGGGATTCAAATTAAAACTAGTCAACAGCCAAATGCTGACAAATGTTAATGTGGACCCCTTGGTTCACAACAAAATTTGGTTCAACACAAGCCATTCTTATGACAACAAACAGCAACTGCTTGCTTAATGCTTATCATTTCAAAATTTTACCATTTTCATCTTATGTACAAATTTGTATGTAGCCTACAAAGGAGCTTTTGATGTTATTCCAAAGTACTTGCATCCTGATCAGTTGATTGGTGCTGCTGATTATTTCATCATTTGTTATTTGTGATACAGGACAGTAACACGGCCTACAGTACTGTCTCTTTCCCCGGTTTTCCCTCTACCCATCCTCACCTTTCTTCAAGGCCTTATCGATAAGCTTCTCCAGCTCCAGAGCCTGGTTATTTCCTGGTTCATTTTTCAGCAGAGTGCGGACGTACTTCAGAGCCCTCTCATACTCCTTGGATACGTAAATGGAATAGGGAGAGAGAGAAAAAAATATTATGAACATTAGAAATTAACATGCGTGTACAGTACCTTCAAATGTTCAATACCAACCAAACATACTGCACATGATATTTAGACAAGCGGATACCTCACCTTGAGTCTGTAGTTTGCAACAGCCAGGTAGAACAAAAAGTCTCTCTGATCATCCTTTGGACTCTTGTGAACAAGCTCTGTGACAATGCATGGTGACATGGATCAGAACACTAGTCTGGGAAAACCCAGGTGAACATGCATGCGAGCCCATTGCAGCCTGTTTCCAAATCACCAAAAACCCAGGAGACAATTCCAACCTCTTATTTGTCATTAAGAAAGACCTTGCATAATTGCACAATCAATGATAGCGTCTTTGTTTATCAATATGGTGGGGACCTTTGTAATGATGAATCAGACTAGCAGTAGGTAAACTTACTTTTCTGTATAGCTTAGTAACAAGAATTCTTGTGTTGTTTTTGACAGTGTTACAATTCAATTGTTTAGCACCATAATTTACATTTGCTTAAAGTAATGTCATTCAGTCTGGATAACGATACTATTGATTAGTCCTAATACACCATCCTAAGGGCTCGTGTTCCTGCATTGACAAGTGCCAGACTTGTATAGTGAAAGTGAGCTGTGACAGTCAGCCATTCCAGGACAAGGTACTCCACTTTCAAAAAGATTTCACTTAAACTTTCCCACTGGATACACCATTTAAAAAGCCAGTGAATGACTCAACTCCAGAATCCAGGTCCAATCTCAAAATGAATTTAAACGTTAGGCTATTCACCTTCATTAATCCTATGATCAACACTAGATTCAATGACGTGTATGACTAGTGGTCTTAAAAACATAACCTTACTCACCCTCAAGCAGTTGAATTCCTTTGATGATATCATTGGAGTATTTACTCCGGATCAAACACCAAGCATACTCAAACTGAGTTTCCTTTGAAACGGGCCCTTTAACCAGTTCAGCATTGTACTTCTTTTCAAATTTCTAATGGACAGCAAATGGAAATAGACAGTGAAAAGAAGCCCACGGATGTTTACTCATGTTACATAATGAACAGCAACTAACGTTCATCGATGCATCAGAATTCATATCCAAACTTATTAATATAATTCATTAACCATCATCGGAATTCATTAATCAAATTCAAAGTGACAATCATTTATGATTTTGACTCATAAGTGTAGGCTAAAATTCTTAAAAAGTGAACAGACAGTCCTTCATGAACATTCGTTTCTGGTTTGTTGTTGACATCGTCATCCTGCTATGACATGACGATGCTGATAAGTTCGCCATAACTTTAGCAATGTAAACATTAGAAAATATAACATTGTATAGACACCTTTGTGTATTAAATCATACACTGGTGTAATCAAAATTCACAGTTTCTTTGAAATGATTTCAATATACCTTAAGATCTTCTGGGGCTACGGTATCTGTCACCACCGCCTCCATGTTCCCGGAAACGACTGAAGTGTGCACTTACGTCACAGGAAATACCCGTATTCCTCGTGATATGCTGTGACGAAGATCTTTGACATGACTCTTCTTTACCGTAACTCTTAGTAGTTTATGAATGAATATGTGTAGGCCTATGGCCTCATAAATATAAAATAGGGTACAAACAGTGATTTAGTGGATTTATTTCGACAAAGTATAGCCTACATATACACACAGGATCAGGTAAGCAACAGGGTACTCCTTTCTTCGTGAATTCCTTAAAAGAAAATATTAATTTTCAAATAGGCCTAAATAGGCCAAATTATTCCAGACAATGCAATTCCTAATTCCTTCTCATCGGACATGAAACAGTAATCATACTTTTACATTTAGCCTATGTATATTTAATATGAACTCTACAGACACACTGATAGAAAAGAAAGTGTCTTAAAGAAAACCACTAGGCCTACTGTTCCCCTTGTTGTCTTTTTAAAAACTTAGTAACCCTGCAAAGATCAGTACCTGCAAAGCAGCCATGGATAGCCATGTTAAAATGACATGATTGTTTTTACAAAACAATAACAACATAATAAAACAAAACTAAAATGGCACTTCAATACTTTACAGTGGCCCCATTTTGAAAGTTTTGACAGATACCTTGGCCAAAGATGTAACAAAATAGTTTGAAAAAAGAAAGAAAGAAAAAAAAAAAAAAACAACTAGGCCTATCTCATAGTTTGACAATCATATCAGCTCTTAAATGAGCTGGTGAAAAGGCAAGGGGTAACAGCTCTTTCAGGCTGGTCTTTTTGTAAGATCCATCTGGCTTGGTCAGGTAAATGTCCCATTCTGATCCAAACTGTAAAACACAGCAGAGGAAAGAAAAAATGATTATGAATAACAGTGTGTGACCATACGGCCATTGTGTGTGACAGATTATTCGGTCATTCACAACTCTACATAGGAAAAACTAGTAGGAAGTCCAATGCATTCACAATATTTTGCTACACTATTTCGACTGCAGAATTGTAGAATTGAATCGCCAATGACGACGTAATTGAAAGGAATTGAAGTGAATAGAATCTTCAAACTTCTATGCCTGTATCATCATAAAGTTTCAGCTTTGTGTGATGTTATTCATTAGATTTAAAGAGTGTAAAGAGTGTAACATTATTAGATGGCCTTCAGTTTTTTTTTTATATCTAAAACACTGTTGCTTTTCAACTGAAACTTCTTAAAAACTGTGCATTTGATTTTACATTGGCCCTTGGCCTACACAACACGTGGAAAATACTGTGCATGATTTCCTCGCCAAAGAACTATCACTAATCAATATGCAATCCAAAATAGCATTGACAGAGAGTGGCTTGATTCTAATATATACTGTATCTGTTTTAATGCATACCACAGTAGCAAATTTTATATATGATTGAACATGTCTATAATTCTGCATTCTATGCTTTAAGTAGGCCATTTAGGTCATGGTGACACTGTATTTTTCCCTGTACTTTTCCTATGACAGGGCCTGTTCAATATGGATGCCATTATGCATAAGATGTGCGTAATTCATGCACAATATGTACTGTACAGTATGTAATATGTGTGTCATTTGGGCCTGTTGGCTCCATGAAGTCTCACTTTGCCTATTGCCTGAGTGATAGTTTTGATTTAATAACTGATTTAATGTTCTGTTATGTTCTTTCTTGAAGGCCATGTTATTAGAGTCGTTTGGGGGGGGGGGGGTGAGGCCCGGCAAACTGGGCCGGGCAGAGTCACCTGACTGGGCCCGGACCAGTAGCAGGGCCAGATGTGGTCATCTGACTGATTGTTTGACAACCTAATATCTCTGAGTGTAAAATCTTAATGTAAACAGCCGCCTCTTCAGAGACGTGCTGATCATTGTACTGTATGCTACTCTGGTTACTGCCTCTCTCCCATTGTGCACGGTGGAAAAATAAATCTACTCTTTGATTCTTCATGGAAGTGTGGTCTCCTGTCTGCTGGATTTGCCCAAAAGGGGGTAAAGCCTTCAGCATACAGTGGGCAAGTAGCCTAGAACTCACTGATTTGCTCAGGGAGTTGTTCTAGCTATGAACCACAGGTTGTACTCAGACATCGGTGTTTAGCCAACACAACACTCTTGGTTGTATTCAGACATTGGTGGTGTTTAGCCAATCACAATACTGTATGTGGACAGGGAGTCATTGTGTGGGCTAAGCGTTGTTTGAATCGGCTTGTTCGTTGCTCTGATTGGTTGTAGCCAAAGCCAAACAAATCACCGAACTATGGCTCTGGTCCTACCGCTATCCAGAGTCAGTTTGGAAGATTCCACCACAAGGCTCTATACATCAGACAGACTAAACATTTTATGTTATGGTGTGGATTATCAGGCTAATAGGCAAAGGGATATTCAGTTAAATCTTTAAAGAAAAAAAAATGGCCGAGCCTTACCTCCATAAGCACTTGACGACACGCTCCGCATGGACCAACAAAACTATCTTTGATGTCACTGAGAAAACAAAGTTGCACACCTAATAATTAATTCAATAAACTTGCAAAGAAATTGTCACATCATAAAATGCATACCAAAGTACCATTTTACTGTTCTCTTTGCAATACAATGTTTAAGCTATGTGTGAGGTAGGATACTGATGCTTTCAGCCCGAAAACAGAAGGATTGTTCTGTCGCATATTTTCTCATTTAAAGCTGTGCAGGCTTTACACAGATTCATTTATTCATTCAATCTCTGGGAGAGATCATGGAAATGTGCAAGGTCCAACTGGTCTGACCTGGAAAAAGTGTCAGAGGCTAGGCCACCTTACTTTAGAGCCAATGAGAGTTACACATTAATGGAGCAGAGGTGGATTAGTGTCCTCCAGACACCCATACAAAGAAACAGACTTGACTATGCCTTCTAGGAATGGAAACAAATCATAAACGGCACCTGTGGTAAGATGATGGTGAAAAGATAAACAAGCTTTAATAGAGGGACCAGTAAGATATAGCCCATACTGATATGGCTTTCACCCAAGCCGATACAGATGAGGCTGTGTTCAGATGGCCTGTGTGCTAATTTATATATCACTCCCTATTGCTGCCATCTTTATAGTTTCCTTTTAAGCAGGGGTGTCAAACTCATTTTATCAAGCGTTTTATCATGAGCATTGGGATTTTCCTCAGAGGGTCGCCTGTAAATTTTGTATTCCTTTCCTGTTGGTACGCAGTTCCATGATGCACCTCATAGGCAGTTGCCAGGATTGAGTTGCAGAAACATGACACAATACATTTTTGTATCACTAGATCTATTTTCAAAAAGGCTCATAGCTACAATTCTTTTCAAACTTTTTGAATCGGAATGCATGCAATAATGTAGGGCTACATGCAGCCACTGGCCCTTATGGCTAGACTATGGTTAGTGTGAGTGATGCCATGACTCATAAAGCTGGTGTATTACCATGTGACGGCAATGGCGGTGAAACTTCGGTGTCCCTCTGCCACGGCCCTCTGAATAGCTGTCCTTTCTGCACATACTGTGAGGCCGTAGGAAGCATTCTCCACATTGCAGCCTATGTGGTGATATTATTTATATGTTTACTTTCACCTAGATCAACCATACAGTATATACTTTGAGAAGATACATGGCCAACCAATCAAACAGACATAAAGAACAAAGACCCTATCCTAACCTATTGGAATAATTAAACAAACAAAATGGAGAATGTCCAACATGTTCAATATTATATTTATGTATAATATTATAATATGTATAATAATTAGTTTCTACCTGTTAGGCACATAGAAATACCTGCACAACTTTACCTGTGATAATAGTGCCACCTGACGTCAGAATTGCGGCCCCCACCGGGAACCGGCTGTATGGACAGTACGCCATGTCGCGTGCCTGCAAGCATTTTGAGACGAGCTCTGCAACTTGACCGGCAGCCACCGCGGAGAACACGAGCCATGTGAAAATTAACATACGGATACAGTGTTACACTCCAGAGGACTAACAGGTAGGTACGTGGCTAATTATTTCTTTCCTGTTTAGGTATTAGGTTGTGAAGTGATATCGCTGAACTGGAAAAAACAACAACATGCAACTAGTTGATCTATGATAGTTTTGCTAAATTAGTCCTAATGAAAATCGAACTACAGTAAATAAAAAGAAACCCTAATTAAATGTCTTTGAATGTGACCTGATTTATTTTGGGAAATATGGCGAGCCGTTACGAGGGCAGTGCATTCCTCTAAAAACATCCACCACCTTTATGTGTAAATGTAGCCAATAGTGGTACTACTACAGTTATTTTGGCTTCAATGTCACTCTGCTTAATCAGACATATCAAATCAAAATAACGTTAGATACAATCACATATCAGTGCATCGTATTCACTCACCAGCCATTCCAGATGAAATGTGGTAAAGCTGTAGCCTAATCCGCGAAAAGGTGCTGAGCGACTCGCACTACAAGATTTTGCTGTTTTGAACGGTGCCACAGTAGCCACAAGTCAATAACAATTCAATGTCCTTCTTGTAAACACGAGGGATAGGCTACTGTTGACCGATCATGAAAGTTCAGGACGACCCAGCGCTGAGTAGCGGCCGCTGGTAGTCCATGGCGCTGATGGCGTTTGCGTCATTAGTCCACGCTGGGCGCTTGTTTTTAGTGTGCGCCTGTCAGTCAAGGGAATGCATCCCATTTGACCCTAACCACAAAAACAACATACATAAGAGACATGATAAGAGTGTCAAATCTTTCTGTCTAACACTTATTTCTTATTTGTTTGTTTGTTTGTTGGTTGGTTAAATCCATATCACTGAGTTAGACTATTTAAGACAGTTAAAAATACACTCGTTTCTTCACACAGTTGAAGAAGTATTCCAGAGGAATGGACTGTCGTTCTGTAGGCAACTCTCACACACTTGTAGAACAAAACAAACACTACTCAAGAGTAACAAAGAGAGAGGAATGCAGGACAGCTGCACAGTAAATCAGAGGGCATAAAGGTGAATAGTCCTGTCACAGTTTGTCCAGAAGAGTCTTGGACAAGGGGAGGAATGGAGACAGCCCTCATCCTTCCTAAATGAATGAATGAACGAATTAACAATAATATATAAGGAGGAGGATTAAAATTTAAATCATGCATAGTTTTTCATGAAATACATCTATGAAGGGAGATCGGGATCTGTAAACTATGCTGATCATTTAATGCGCTTTTGGGTCTGTTTGTTTATTTGTTTGTTTGTTTGTTTCACTGATATGACTTAAAATTTAAACGTTTAAAATGGGCAGGTGATAAGAATACTTTGGGATTCAGTAAAAATAAGTGATTATGCTATGCCAGTGGTTCCCAAATATTTTTCCTCAAGGGCTGAATTTTGTCAAGCATGCGAAGTCGAGCAACCACTGAAAATCTATGCATTGAAAGGAGGCTTGGTTCACAAAGTATTCTTCCTATAGCCTACTAGTTTCTATAATGTGAATTACATAACAATTGCATCATGGTATTTGCGAAGTTGTTTAATCTACTTTATGAAGTTAGTTGTCAACTAGCCGATCTCCCAAAATACAGATGGTGAATTTGTCTTTGAGAGTGCTACTGCACATGCACACAAATAGAATATTGATGCAAAGACGATAGGCACCTGTTTATTCTCCTTTGTATGCCATTGGTCAGATAGTGCAGCGGGCCACTCATCTGGTTCTTGTGGGCCGGATCTGGCCCACGGGCCGCCATTTGGGGACCAGTGTGCTATGCTATGCTTTACTTATGGCTCATGGGTTTCTACAATTAGACACCCAAGGGAACATAGCATACATACAGTAGGCCTGCATATAGCAGTAACTAACTTCAGCTATTTTTGTCTAGCAAATGCCCTTGTTCAGTTATAGGCTTTCTGCTTGCTGATCATTTTCTTGCCTATCCACCCACACACCCACATACATAGAAACTCTCTCTCTCTCTCTCTCTCTCTCTCTCTCTCTCTCTCTCTCTCTCTCTCTCTCTCTCTCTCTCGCTCTCTGGCTTTCTATCTTGGTAACTAAAATCTCACTCACCTGTAATGAGGCACAGGCGTAAAGATTGATCACACAGCTGCTTCCAGAGAGAACCAGAGTATGAAGGCACATTGTATTTACAACAACATCAAGTTAGTCACGAGATAAAAGCTATTTTGATGCCAGAGACTAATACTACATGAGGTCATTTGGAATGTTGGGTTGCAGCGGGCAGTCATTTAAATGGATGATGCCTTCAAGACGCAAAGAATTTATTGGATAATGTCACTCCTCATCCAGAAATATACTCTGATGTTGTAAAACACTTTGGGCAAGCATTTTACTTTTTTTACTGAAAGCAGGCTACGGGAAATACAGTATTAGAAATGCTGTTTATGTTCTTGTTTATGTTTCAAAATGTTTTATATTCATATTTTTATTGCAAAACTTTGCAGCAATTTACTTATATTACAGCTTTGAAGTCAAGAAGAGAACTTCTAATATAAGGACTTGTATTTGCGGCCAGTTCCTGGCCTATGGGATCTAAATTTCAAGGTGGCATTTTTTTTCTGTTTTTCAGATATAGAAAAGAGGGGGCAAATTTGTCAAGGGCAGCACAATGGCTGTAGTAATGGCTTGTGTTGATGTCATTTGGCCTGGGACAGCCGGGTGGGCAGAGGCCAGAGGGTAAACACAGGTCCATGGAAATTGACAGGAAACACTCACTAGACCACAAACTAAGACATGAGAAACTAAACACACAAAACTAACCTGAGAAACTAAACACACAAAACGCAACAGAAAAACCCAGACCTTAGTACTGTTGATGTTGTTGATGATGTTGATGTTCTTCTGATGTTCTGCATTGGTAGTTATCTGCTCTGGGTTTCTGGGTTGGCGCTGATTCAGGATATGATTAATTGTGGTTCATGTAAAGAGAGATGACTGATAACGCCATCTTCTGACAGTCTGGAAGGATAACCAGAACTGCAGGTGTAGTCATGCACTTATTTATTTTAATTGGTGGATATCTAAGAAGCTGTGTTCCCTCCCTTGATGTCAGCCACTTTAAACCAAAATGTTTCTGATTTTCTGCTTGCCTAGTGCCTCTCAGGCATCTTTGGTATCCAAGTAACTACAAGTATCTTGACTTGAGTGTTGTGTGAATATTGTTGTCACCTGAATTCTTCAGAAAAATGTAACTTGCTTATTGTAATGACAGAAATGAGGAGACTCCATACGATGTTATTATTGATGTATTACTGAAAAACTAAAAACCTATGATGCCACAAGACTTTGCATGACAGGATTACTTCCAATGTCCTCCATAGGTCCTCTGCCCTGACACCTCAGACTTGTTAGTTATGCTAGTTCATTTCTGTTTTTCGGTGACCATTTACCGCAAACTGTGATTTGAACAGTGTGTGCTTTTCATTTGCGCTCCATAGATCTTTAGTACTGATCGTATATTGAGATCGCTTCAAACCAGATCCGTATATTAATAATATTGTCTGCCAGCCCCTGTCAATGCCAGGCCCTTAAGATCATCCTTACTCCTGCCCCTCACACCCCCTAGAGGCCTAGAGGCACCCTTGGTTGTATCTTTAATAATTTCAATTAAATAATCTTACCAGTTCTCTCAATAAAATCACTTGTTGTAAGAAAAGATGCCAGAAGTAGCAACGCTGAGGTACCTTGTCTCAGTTCTGATCATGTTTAATCTATTGCATAGCTACAGCATCTAACTGGGATTTCAATAAATGCCATTTTTTTTCGTAATGGTGTGTGGGGCAATCATAGGTTGTGTTTTTCAGTGTGGTAATGCCATATGTCTTAACATGCCCCATTCAACTTCCTGATTAAGTCATCAAGGGGCATTAAATGTTTTCAAGGTGCATTAAACTTTTTAAAGTTTGTTTTAAATAAATCCTCTGTCAAATACTGCACTAATATGTACATCTCTTGTTAATTATTTTATTTTAAAGGCTTATACCAGACAGCTTGCGATTTTTTCATTTTCTCTTTTACCTCCGGAGCTCCCTCTAGAGTTGCAAAAAAAAAAAAAAAAAAAAAACAACAATGTTGTACCTTCTCACCAATCCATATGAATTGTGATGTGATGTTTTCAAACCAAAGAATAAGAACCAGTGATGGTCATTTTCAAAGGGTTATATTGACAGACAATAATAATTACATTTGGGTTCCATTCTGTTTCAGTTTTGCTTTACATTGGTTCACCATTTAAGGAAATTGCAAGTATAGCCTTCATTCACCCAACAATGGGTCACTTAACCATTAAAGAGACAATGGAGCTAGTTAGGCTATAAATTAACATGTTGCGCCTTTAAAGGTGTTACATGTGAAATGCTCAGATCTCTGTGTATCCCCTGTTATATGAAGGCATTAGTCGGAGGAGGGCCTTTGTACACATAACAAGCACGAGACAGACTCCACCCATGAGTATCAGGAACAGGCAGATATCAACCACGCAGGACAAGGCAAATGCAAAGACATATAATCTTTTCTGGCAATAGCCTTCCTTATTCTGGGGGTCATAGTTTGGTGGGTACAAAGAGTAGATCCATTTGCTTCCTGAAATGTAAGAGGAAACAACACTTACATGTATTTGGAAGTTTTAACTTTACTGTGGAATGAATTGTGGTGATTGCTAACGGTGCCAGAGATAATAAAATACACAAAGTCGGTGTGATAATACAATATATATTAGTAAAAAAATTTTTTTAACACAAATTAATATCACATTTGAATCTGTCATTATTATAATGTAATTTACTGTGTGTTTGACTTATGGCAGAGGCTTTTGCTTGTGCCTGGTCACACACACACACACACACACACACACACACACACACACACACACACACACACACACACACACACACCACTACCACCACCATTCCTTGTGTTATAATAAAGATGGTCCTTTCATGGAACAATAAAAACAGCTAAACATCAAAACCTTTCTCTGTCTGTCAATCCATCTACTTTTCTGCTTGATTTGCACACTTACCTGCCATAAACCAGCAGAGAATGAAGATATAGCAGACGGTGCTGCCTATGGAGCAAAGCTGATCCATTCCACCTTCCTCTAGTGTGTTTCTGACATAAGCCAGCATCAGACAAGCGAGGCCAAACACTCCCGCCACGATAAGAAACACCGGAATATTCCGCTGGACTGGGCAGTCATTCAGATGCATAGTGCCTGGGAGTGAATTGCGAGTTTGAGGTCAACTGAAAGTGTTAATTTTTTATATAATATATAGCCTACAGTAAGAGATAACTTGAAAGATTTAAAGTACTACAGAGAGCATTACACTTATCTAGATGTGAAATCTTCAGTTATGTAAGATTGCGGGGAAAAAACAAACAAACAAACAAAAAACATGCAGCAGGCAAAACATGCTTTCACCACTGCTTCAGAAGTTCTTGATTTATGCTCTCTCCCTCCATGTAAAAATAGTTTTGTAGTGCATATGAAGAGTCCAGGTGCAAAGCCTTTTAATCCATTTGCAATGAATTTACAGAAATATAATTCATCATTTTGATAAACTTTATTATCAGTACAGCTCCAATAGGATTACTTTTGGGTTGATTTGTTTTAACATGATAGTACTATAAAATTTCAATTGCCATTTGAGTATTTGGGAAAAAAATATACAACAAAACCTAATTTAATTTTGCATATGAACTCTTTATAATTAGTTTAAGACTTACAACAAACATGACATGAACAACTCACCTATCCCTATGGCTGCGATCAGGATCATCCATAGTATGATATTCACAATAACTACAAAAGTGGAAATGCATTCTTGTTATAGGGTTAATCAAACATTTATATAAATTATATAATTTTGTCCTTGTTTTAAGTATTTTTTTAAGTTGTTAGGCCTACCGATTGTTGTCAATAGACATGGAGATCTTTGTGTCGGTTCCATCTTCCTTATTCAACTGAAAGATTATCCTCAAGACAAGAAGTTCTGTTCACCATAATCCCCAAAAAACACACGTATTATCTCCTTTGTGCTAAAACACTATTTTAAACACATAAGTCTTCTCTACATTTATGTTATACAAAGCACTGTATAATAATGTCTCCTTACCAGTTGCAAGAATGCTTTTATTATTGTGTTAAGTGCATAAGTTTTACTGTTAGCTGTGCTGCAATAGTAGCGAGCCGCATGGCTTGCACCATGCCCCTCTTCCTTCTTTGTGGTTCGATGTTAAGAGAACACTGCTAATGTGGCACAATCATAGACATTAACTCTATGACAATCTGAATTAGAAAAAAACCTTCTCTAAAATTGACTAAGTAGTAGGCCTAAGGAGTAAACCTCATAATATTAGATATCTACCTGAGTATATCTGAGTCTAACATGGTCTCACAGTGTTGTGGTTGCTTGATAAAGGAAAAATCATGATCACTAATATGTTGGCCAATATTGGTATCTTGATCATCTCAGTTATCTCCATAATGTGGAATAGTTTGATGCTTACAACAATGCTTCAGGGACAGTATATACTGTTTAACAGCTAACTAAGATCTTGCATGGAAGTGCATGGCAGTATTTTGACTGAAGCTGGAGGTTGACCATCCATGAAAATGATCGATACATTTTCAATTTACAAGTAGCTGGTGGGAGAGTTCCATGGAAGGAGAACTCTTTGTTTGAATGTCAAGCCTACTGATTCTGCCTTCAATTCTCATTTGCTCATTGGTCGATGAAATCAAAACCTAGCCTGACTAAGTGTAACAGAGTCAATAAATAGTTTTTTTTAACTGTATAGGCCTACAGTTTTACCACAGTGCTATCCTAACTATAATAATACTGATTTAATTAATTAATTGCACTTTCCTACCTAATAGGGCAAATAAACTCAGTGTAAATGGACCAAAGTTCTTGATCTTGTTTATTTACAGTGTCCATTTAAGCAACCATGTAGGAAAAGCTGCTGATTAGGGCTTGTGATGGGTGAATATCAAAGTCAAAAGCACAATAAAAAGTCACAATGTAAACAAACACACATACATCCACTCTTTTAGGACTCATGAATCGAATAATATATGCATTTGCCTAACCAATAAATCCCAGATAAAACAATAAACAAATAAATTCCAGTGGTAAACCAGAGGGTGACCAGGTACAAGATCTTCTCACAGTAGTCCGAAGATTGACGGGATTCAAAGTCAGGCTTGTATGCTCTGTACACAAACACACTCCCTACATGAAAAAGCAAGAAGAAAGAAACAAACAAAAATATTCACATTAAATAGGCTAATGTTAATTTATCACCTGGTGGGATGGAATAGATTTGCAATGAAATGGAATTGAAATGGAATTTCTGACTGGCTGGCTGTAGGCTATAATACACCCCTATGATATGAAGTAAATCTGGCAGAAAAAATACACTGTCTAATCACCATTTTCTATCAATGCTCTTTTGAATGATAATAACAACCTTAAAACCATAAACAGTAGTTGAACTTGTCAGCAACAATGAAATCAATCAAATCAAAATCAGGTCTGACATCAGAGGCATACAGTATGATTCCAGAAGCTTGAAACGTTATGTTCTTGGTTCCACTTGGTTCTAGATTTCCACCCCTAAGCTACTTCCCCAACCTCTGTTCACCCTGACTTACCAACAATTAACCACACAAAGCAGAAGACATAGAGCACAAAATTGCAGATGCGACACGCCATATTTGGGACCTTTTTGGGGCCATAGCAGTAGAAGAAAGGAATCAGCTGCAGGGCCACTGAGGCGCAGCCTCCAACCACCAGATAGACAGGCACCATAGGCTCCTTGGGACACTCGTGGAAATGCCTGGCCCCTTTTACAGAGAGAGAGAGAGAGAGAGAGAGAGAGAGAGAGAGAGAGAGAGAGAGAGGAGGTGGAGGATTGAAGAGAAGAGATGTTTTTTTCAGTTTTTCAGTATGAGACTGTATTTTGTATTAAATGATTCTGTATTAAAGAATATGAGAATACATCAAAAATTTCTATGCTTCAGAGCTTACTTACCCAAACCTGTCAAGACAACTGGGATGAGGCTGATAAGAATTCTGACTCTGCCTGCACATAGATCACTTATTGAACTTCTAAATCACGCATTACATTATACTTATAAAAAGATTCATATAAATCTAGCCTACTGTAGGCTGTTAGCTGATAATTACCTGAGAGAATTGATCCACCAACAAAAAGGATATTGACTGCCAGATCTTTTTCATTCATCTTGCTATAGGATATATGACAGGCAGAGATGATGAAAACTTGGTATGTTATAATGTAATGTAATGTCATACTCATGAAACACTCTACAGTCTACTTAAAAATAGCCTAGCAGCAAAGTGACAGACAATGCCTTTGAATACATTGTGTTGAAGTAGCCTACTGCTATAATAGATCTCTTATTTCTTTTTGTAGATGTGAATTTGAAGTGGGACATGAAACTGTGGGGCAACACATGAGAAGGTCATGGTTCATACATACAGTAGTCAACGGATATTGAAATGGAAACTAAATTGCCCTGTGATTCAGCAAACATACAGTACCTTACCTTACCAACTGGAGGTTTAGAATTTATATTCAAAATTATAGTAATCTATAAAGTTTGCTTTAGGATAACATGTTAATGTTTCACAACAAATCTATAGGAGGATGGGGGGGGGGGGCATAATATTTTTGTCACAACAAATCCATTGGGGTTTGGGAGCATATTCTTATTTCGTCCTGAAAAGTCATGTGCGAGCACATTGAGTGTGAGTTGACCACCCTGGCAGGGTTATGTGTCAGAGAGTGATGCACAAGATTTACAGATCGTAACGTTTTCATTTTCCACAGGGGGAACAAGGATGCTTAAAGAGGAAGTCCAGTCATGGCCAAAAGTTTTAATTTTGAGATGTATAACCATATCTTGTTTCACAGGCGTCACTTCACATAAACAGAATAAGAACTTCAGCTGCACATACATCTCTGTGGTTAACCCCATTGCGAACACAGGAAAACACATTCAAACGTTTCATTGTATCTCTTGCACTGCTTGGAGGTACTGTACAGTCTTTGGACGAAAGGCAATTAATGAAATGTAGTAATATCATTATTTTATATATTTACACATTGATTACATGACCTAAAGATTCTTCTATCCATTGGGAATGCTGATAGATGCTGTGTGAACTTAAATTATGAGAAGTGATGTTAGATATGAATTTACCCTGAAAAAAAAGTGAAAGTATTTTTTATGCCCTTGAAGGTTCTTTTTTTTTTTTTTTTTTTTTTTGCTTCTAAGCAGTTTGCACTGTAATTCAGAAACTGAAATGTGAAAGAAGAATCATCCCTGAAAATGAAACAAAGGCACAAACTACAGTATGGCATCATAGCCATGGAAGCAGCAACAATAATATTGTGTCATTTAGTTATCAAACCAACTTTCTACTGAGCACAATTGTGTCTGATAAATCAAGGCAATATTAATAGGCCTAAGCATTCATATCTCTTCTTAAGGCAATATTAGGGTTCTATTTGGGTTCTAATGTAAAATCCTTATAAATTCTTCTCCACAACCACATGATCACTGCATGTCCTAGACAATCAAGTGTGGAATGTGGGAGAAACTGAGGAATGGAGAGAAATTGGTGGGCTGTACAAGGACTACAAGTTAACTGAAAAGGAAAAAAATATGATGGCTTACCAATACACCCGATACTTAATGCAATTTCAATGCATGCAATCATGCCCTATCCTAGGAAATTTTTAGGATGTATATGAATATAACAGGAAGTGATGTACTAGCTAAAACACATGCAACTATGCTGATGTAAAATATTTTTTTCAAACACAGTTTATTATTCCTCTAAACCTCTATTATATGTCTTCCACATATTTTAAATGATGGGTTATTGTTTGTAATGGTCCTTCAAAGTAAACATTTATGGCATATGCAGTGCAAGATTAAGAAAAACAAAAATAACCACACAGAAGCCTGCCAATGAACTTCTATACGTTTTCCAAAGTAAGGAATTTAATCAATTTAATAAGCTATATGCTTACCTGTGTTACACCTTCAGCAGAATGAAGAGAAAAATACCTATGCCTGTGCTTCTCTTCTCACCATTCAAGTGAACAGCTCTTGATTAGACGCCTAAAATGGATTAAGGTTTCATATTGACTTCCTTCCTACTCTTAGTAAGGCCCAGCCCATGATACAGAACAATTCTGCTTTCCTGTTTGGATGTTTATTTCTGTTGCATAACCCTTTTCTTTCAGTGGTGAAAACAAATGGTCTATAGTAAACATTTGACTATATAGTAGTATGTTTTATTTAGCCTAATGTTTTATTCAGAATTAGAAATGTTTGTTATGTTTCTTTAATACATTCACTGAAAGTGTTGAATTGTTGGGCATGTCTTGCCAGTAGCGTACTGTACTTTCAGTCTTGCCTGTTTTTTTTTTCTCACATTTTCTCACGAGTCCTACAACAGATAAGACAGTCAAGGCCAAGTTAACGCTTTGGCCTGAGGAAAGACTGCATTGGCCAGTGAACGTTGGCCGATGGTGCAATGCATTGCTAGGGCAGGATATCCTCGACCCAAGCTATCTGCAGGGGGGCAACTCAGAGCGCCTCCTCTAAGAACTATACAAATTTGCTCTGACCTGAAGAAAACAATGTGGTTTTCAGCAAGAATCCACTCTAGTTGGTGTCACACTACCCTGGCCAAAAGACACATTTCTAACAGTAAATAAAGCTTCTTAAATATTGAATCTTATTGGATAACATATCCATCACATCAGGTCTCCAAACAGCCAACACACATTTAAAATAGTGAATCTGTTGTTTTTTTCTTTCTTTCACTTTTTTGATAATGCAGGGGCCTAGTATAATGATGTTAGTTTGTATTATTACTGTATGCATCATCTGTGTTTATCAAGTAGGACCTGGTGGTTATATCCCCTCCAGGCGCAATGTGTTCCAATACTGTATGTGCATGCCTGTAGCTTGTAGTCTATCTGTTGACAATTTTGTATAGTGTGGCAATAATGGGGTCGTGAAGTGGGAAACC
This sequence comes from Sardinella longiceps, assembly GCA_027497455.2. Classification (NCBI taxonomy): domain Eukaryota; kingdom Metazoa; phylum Chordata; class Actinopteri; order Clupeiformes; family Clupeidae; genus Sardinella; species Sardinella longiceps. The sequence continues at coordinate 8,157,780 of JAODXP020000028.1, forward strand.
GCTTTTACCTTGGCTTTGTTGAATTAGGACAGGATGTACATGGCCGCAGAGCTCTCATTCAGGTAGCCTATGAAACGTGGTTATACCGTCAACAAAGGTCATTGAATACTGCATCTTTCACTCTGCTTTTGCCCTGTCTAGAACTTAGAAACAAAAATGGTTTTGTGAGAAGAAAGACTTGTAAGAGACTTGTTGAAAGACCAGAAAGATTGTGATGTCACATTTGGGAATTAACTATAGGCCTATGGGGTTTGTGTTTGTCGCCAAAGAAGGCACCATTTAGCCAGAGACGGGTAATAGCGGAGCGAGAAGCGCAAACGTTCAACAGCTTCTGTGTTCTATTTTCACAAGGGGGAGGGGGAAATACCTCTTTATGCAGACCGGAGTACTACTGTAAAGAGTCAGGCTCTCATACACAGATATCAAACATCACTAAATAAAAAGTTTATTGTGATGTAATGCAACACTCTGCACTTATGCTGACTGGGACTATTTATATTTGTGGTGATGATGATGATGATGATGATGATGATGATGACGAATGGTCAATGATGAACATTTCAATGTAATCCCCAGTATAGATGCAAGGCTGTAATTAAACAGCCTCTATTCAATTTTAACATCTGTATAACAAGGTACAAAAATTTACTACTCTATTATTCCATTCTATGATAATGTGTCAGGATAATGTGTCATCCAGAGTCTGTAAAAATAAAAACTGTCTTGTAGAGCCATTTAGGGTTTCAATGTGGTCACAACAATTTGATGTTTGTTTCTTTCCAAAAATGTCACACCACCAACTTATGTCAAACTGTCAAAGTTATTTATTTAAGATCAGTAGCATAGTAGTATGTATTGTATTTTGGAACCAGCCTTGGAGATTGCTTACTATATTTTATGCAGCTCAGAGGTCATGGAAAGGCCATAGTTCACCACCATCTGGATTTGAAATAATAAAAAAGGAAGTGTTTTGTAAGGGTTAGAAGAGATGAGATGTTTCACAAGTAGTCCACAGAGACAATAGGAAATAAGACACTATAGGACACTCTCATTTCATGAGAACTGACAAAACTGAAAAGCTCAATAGTTATGTAAGGGATAATGTTCTGTGAGGTGGTCATTATCGTGGAATATCTCTTAATAGAGTGATGTAGCACAGCCTGAGGCCTGCCAAATGATGACAGGAATCTGAAGCAAAACAGTTGTCATTGACTGCAGTCATTATATTTTTGCAGTGGTCATTATACAAAAATAATTGACCAGCAAATGTTGAGATCGCCAATTCAAAATCACATTCTAGAGAACCATAATGATTATTATTACAGTCTCTTCCTGAGAAGAAAACCTACGGTAGTTATAGACTCTCTGTCTTCTGCATGTATTTTTATGCATGTGTATTCCCCCCCGAGACTGCATGCTAGTGAGAAGAGAAGCATGTATTATCTCATGTTGCCTGCAGTGTAATTCTTCAGCTGTGAATGTGTGGGCGAGAGGGGTCAAGCCAGCTGAATGGGAAGCATGATGTGCAAGCATGCATCTGTAGGTGGCACAGCTCACGGGAGGGCTGATGATTCGAGAACCAATGTTCCTGTCATGTTCATCTCTTTCTTCAATGAATGAATTTGTCATTTATAATGGTCTGAAATCGTAACTGGTTTTATAATACTCAAATATTAGATCTTGTGGCCACTGTGAAGCTAGGAGAGATATGATACAATTTGACACCCATCTATGGCCTATAGTGGGCGATAAGGAGTCGTAAATAAAGTCAACCAACTCATTTGCATTAAAAATATGTGTGGCCTTTTTGGAGCATCTCTGGAGTGGCAATAGGTAACAGCTACACACCTGTTTATATGGTATTTTCCAGGATAATGCACTTTAGCAGTATTCAATTCAAGATTCAAGAATTTTATTTGTCACATGCATATTTGTTCAAGTACAAAGAGCAGTGAAATGTAGATTGGGGCTAAAACTCTTTAAGTAAAACAGTATGGTTTAGAATTTTAAAGGTGTCAAATGTGCCCTTGGATACATCAAACGAGTTGATTACTGCTTATAAAACATACTGTTTTCATTCTGACAAGTTAGAAAAAGATAACCGAGAGACAGAAGTTGATGTGGTTACAAGTTATATTTATTTATATGTTAACAAGTGATGGCATATGTAGTTAGATATTATAGTCCTATTACAGGACATGACAAGACTCACAATACAACTCACAATACATACATACAGACTCACAATGATCATTATTTTTTCTATGTGTTCTTTTGAGTATAATTATGAGGGATAGCCTAACTGCCACCGAGATGTCCCAAATCCCGTTAGGGATATAATGGACGAGTTGGAAATGTAGAACAGCGCGCTTCCGCTTAGTCCAAGAATTCCCCATATGGACACCATGAAGGCCATTATCCCACTTATCACCCGGGTGCATTTCATGCATATAGACAATAATCAAGTGTTTCAAACCTAAAATGAACCATGCAATTCTGTTTTAAAAGAAGTTTGGTTGGAGCGCTATTTTTTATGTGGATGTACTTGTATCCACAAGGCTGCTTGGTGTTGTTATAGTTACCATTCTAAAGAGCATAGATATGGAACGGTGATTCACTTTTTCACCACATAAACACTACAGGTGTCCCATTATCAATAACAGACAGCCTTTCAGCCAATCAGAAAACTGTGGCCTATGAAAATGCTAGGCTATATAAATAATATTTACTGTCTATATATTAACTTGAATTTGAAAAACCAGTGACAACAACTCAGCAATCACAGTGACATCAGGAAGTCAATAAAGAAAATGCAATTTTGTAATATCATTGCATCATAAAGGTTACCACTATAAAACAAAACAAAACCACACAAACACCAAAAACAACTTACAAGTATAAAACATGGATGTGAAAAACAAGACACAAAATCAGCAGTAAAACTGAGGCACATATTTGTATATCCACCTTCGTTTGGATTCTTGCATTTCAATTCGATTCAATTTTATCCGTAGAGCGCCAATTACAATACAATTGTCTCGCAGTGCTATACAGAGAAATGGAAACTCCCTTCTTTATCAATAGTCATTTCCAGGTGCAGGCACTTTCACAATGAGTGGTAGGAGTTTAAGGCAGCCAGTGTCTTTCAGATGTTGCTAGTAACATAGGCCAGTATTCTCCCTGATGCTTAAATCCTAAAAAAAGCACTGAGTGCAGGCTAAAACACATCTCAGGAGTGCACAATGCCAGCAATACTTATGGCATGATTAGGCAGGGCTTCAAGGCCTCAACATTTGACAATTTGCACTTGAAAAAAGGCCAGTGTACTCATGAGACTAACAGAGGACTAGGCCTAACCCCCCAGTGTAGTCATACTGCCCTGTGCAGACATGCAGTGTAGGGTTACAGAAATGGAGGAGGACCTACAGCGCAAGGCTCCACATTGGGGTTGGAAGGATTTAACTTTAATTTTAACAGTGCACTGGTCCACAAATGTCACACAGACCTATCAGGAAAGTACCCCCCCCTCTCTCTGTTTTGGAGAGGGGTGATACCCATGGGGTGAGGAAGCTGACCCACTGGGGTGTCCGAATGGGTGATCCACTATGTTTCCTGCTCTCTGGTTTCATAATGGTGTTGAAATAACACAAGCATGTGGGGCTGCTTGATCAGCAGCCCTGCCAGAGCTACAATGTGTGTGGCTGCAGGGTACAGAGCGCTGGCTTTAGCTCTGTGCTTTTAAGGCAAAGCTATGCTATTGTGTGGCTATTTGGAACTGCGGAAAATACTAGGTTATGCTCTGAAAATACTACTCTATTTTTTTCAGAGCACTAGTGTGAACCTGTAAGCGTAATCATGATTTGCTACTGCAGAGGTAGTATGTGGTTTGTTCCATAGAGTCTGGAATCACAGGTTTGTGGTAAACACATTTGTCTGTAGTGCCTGAAGGTGTAATGAGTTAGTCATTTTGAGGCTGGATTGCTAGCTTGCAAATGCCGTTCAGACTGGACCACGGATAAACAATATTCTCTATGCTCGAGTTCATAGACCCTGATAATACTTTATATTATTAAGTGTCATGCAATGTCAAAACTTGGAACTATAAAAGGTCATTCAGCCACACAGTGAAACTGTGAAAATTTCGGTGGCACAACAAGGGGTAAAACATAAATATTAATAATAAATAACAGTGCATTTGCTTGTTGTTCTTTTGAAAGATGGGCATTGAGATCTCATCAACAACAATGGCATCATATGCCAATTCTAAATAAATGAAATGAAATTAAATTGATTCAAGTTACTAGTGAAAATGTGCAAATGCAAGTTGATTTGGTTAAAATTGCCTTTGAAAAACAATATTGCCATAATGATTTTCAGGGACAACTCCAGTGTGAATCAAGGCATGGCACCATTTAAGGTCAAGTGCAGTTGTGAGGAAAGGGAACAAGAAAACTCAATAAAATACAATTCAGACAGATTAGTGAGCTGGCAGGAGAGGAAACCCAAACTGAATGGGTCAATTTCCATGTAGGCTATCATTCATGTAACATTAGCTGCCGGTGTGTAAGTCTACTGTATGTTGTATCAAAAAAAACAAAACACAAATAACAAGGACCAAAACAACAAACACTGCTATGCAGTGAATCACACCAGATTTGTCATTTGGGGGGGAGTATTGAATTATTTACATTTGAAGTATCGTTTCTCACTATTCGGGAGGACCCCAGCTATCCCCTTTAACTATCCCCTTCTCTTTCAAGGTCACTGTCACCTTCTTTTTTACTGAACTTGGTGTAGATGAGAGTGCCCACTATAAAAAAAAAAATAAACGCTACGAAGACCAACCCTGCAGCGCTATATACGAATGCAGCCTCGTAGAGTTTCTCCGCACAATACTCCGGGGAGTCTCTGGATTCAAAGTCTGGGGAAAATGATCTGAAGACAAACACAGAACCTGCCACATGGAAGAAAAAATAAACATGTAGATATCTACATCTACATCAAGATGTAGATCAAGATGAAAAATAGAAAAAAGTACATTTGCACAGTTATGTCTTAAAAAAACGTGCTGGTGGATTGCAGGTTCACAATTCACAAATAAGGGAGGCAACCAACAAACACTGATATATTTAAGTGACTTTCTTGAGCAACACGTTTCATAAGTTGTGTCTTCAGGCCTCAGCCAGAAGAAGCAAGTCACTTACAGTAAAAGTCACTTAATTATACTAGGCCTTTTTAAGGACATTAAAGCTTTCAAGTCAAGTCAAGTCAAGTCAAGTCAGGGTGCGGTGGTTACCTCCCTTATATTAGATAAATTACTATTTCACTGACAGATAATCCCACTTGATTGAGGCCTTGCCAACTGAACGCTATTAACCTTCTCAATAGCCCCAGACCCTCAAATGTAGTATAGACTGAAGGGCTTGCTATGACCAATGCTGTTCAGAACGAAATTTAGAACAGCATAGACCAATTGCAAACAGTCAGTAACTGATTCTATAAGTACCCAAAATGAAAGTAAACTTATGGTGCCAAAAAATGTGGCAAGTCACTCATTCATCCATATACTGTACATTTCACTCCAGCCACAAGAATAGTCTGGATTACTCTGACCATGGATGGCAACATCAGAACAATGTTCCTTGGGGGAACCACACTAGAAAAACACTCAGAGAGCATATTAGACCATCTATTCTACACCCTTGAAATTTCCCTCTTTGACAGCCAAATTGATTGCAAAATTATAATCTTCTTATTACAAGCTACAGTGCCAATGGTTCAGTTCTGTACATTTTCTCTCTCCTCTGTTTTAATGTAACCATCTCACTCTCTCTTTCTCTCAATAACATTTTCATCCTTACCTGCGATTAACCAGCCGAAGAGAAAGATGCCGATCAGAACAGCGGGCACGATACAGATCGAAGGCCAACCACAGAATGCAAAGAGTTGCATGATAATGAAGAAAACAGATCCCACAATGGCAAAGATGGGGATCATAGGTTCCTTGGGACAGTTGTGCAGATGTATTGCCCCTTTTCAAGCAGAATTAAAACAAACAAACAAACAAAACAACATTCAATTTAATTTGTAAAATGGCAAATATAAAACATTTGCCTCACAGAGATATACAGACAGTAAGAGGAACACCCATGAGTAACAAGGAAGGACATGGAAAATCTCCCATCTACAGTAATTGTAATTCATTTTAGGAAGAAATCTTTGGCAGATCCATGCCTCATGGGCTCAACCTATGGTCAAGTGAAATCCAATTCAAACTTATTACTTATCATTTGTGGATATCAAATTAAGAGCAGCTGATGCTATGAAATAGACAGAAACCCATGTAGGCTACTTACCAAAGCCTAGGAACACTATGGGAAGACCGACAGCTGAGCACTGAGCACATCCTACAGGCACAGAAACAGTGCATGAGGCAAAATCATTGGTAATTTTGGTACTTTATGGTAACTTTTGTAAAAAAAAAAAAAAAAAAAAAAAGGACATACCTGCAGTAACCATTGTGTGAAAAAAATGGACTGATCAGATTTTCATCAACTGAGAAGAGAAGAGGAAGAGGAATATACAGTAAGTGTGGAAAGGCCTATTGTAGCATGCAAGTGGTTAGTGACACTTACTGAGTGCATGAGTGCAGACACGGCAGGGGGCTTGCTGTTTTTCCAAATCAAAATTCCAGACTTTTTTTAAAACTGATATTTTTTCCCCAAGACCTTGACTCAGGGGCGCAACTGATGTGATGCACATTCCTCTGGACCCTTTTAGGATAATAATGAGAAACATGATGGGGGTGGGCAGTCTTTCTTTGCAATTTGTTAAATTCACTAATATTTATCATAAATTATTTCATTGAAAATGTGTCTAAACACTTGAAGGAAATGGGCTACAGTAGCCTACTTTGTGTTTCTGAATCAGTAGCCTAATTAGCACACGGCAGGCTATTCTTTGACCAACATATCAGTCATGCTATGTCTGAAATAACCACTTCAGCCTAATATTGGAGACTAAAACAACAGCTGTGCTTGGTACAGTGATGGGTACTACTTTCAGTTGAAAGTAGACCTACAAGGCTGCTTATTGTTGTTATAGTTACCATTCTTAAAGGCATTCATATGGAACAGTAATCAGTTATTAGATGAGTTATTTTTTGGAACTACTTCCAAAGTAGCCAGTTAGGCCTATCTGGAAATAATGGTCACCTAGCAGCCAATCAGAGAAGAGAATTGCGTTCTGAAGGGAGATAAGTAAGGGATAACGGCCGACGAGGTGTCCAGTTATTCATTTATAATTGGCGAGGTGGAATCTAGAACTCCGGCGACGCGCGCAGCGCAGAGACGGAGTTATTCCACCAAGCCAATTATAAATGAATAACTGGACACCTCGGAGGTCGTTATCACGCTTATCTCCCGTATCTATCTATCTCTTGTATATTTGAAGAAGCGTATAAAACGTAAAAGAAATATGCAACTCAAATTTAAAAGAAGCTTACCTGTTCGGTTTGGGTACTACTTTCAGTTGAAAGTAGATCTACAAGGCTGCTTATTGTTGTTATAGTTACCATTCTGGAAGGCATTCATTACTGTTGATATTCGAAACTTTTTTTTCTCCCTCCCGTTTCAACGCCCCCAACGGCGGAGCGCCCATACCGAATATAGCGCATATCCCATTTTTGTGCCACTGCCTTGACTTAATACTTTTACACTTGTATGCCTACTGCTACTACACTTGTAAGTTAATTTTAATAACATTGAATGAAAAGACATTGATAAAACACCATAGACTGTATGGTATAATAACACGCAGCCTAGCCAGAAGCTAGCTTCAGATTGTATATATTTCCAGTAGGCTGTATGTGAAGGTGGTTTCAATCAATGAGATGAAAAAATTCCATCAAGTTTTACCATTTTATAATTTAGCCATAGCAAACTGTAAACTAATTGTTAACTTACTACCTATGCTGTAAAATGTATGTTAATTACCTTTACCTAACTGTTAACTGTTATCTATTAATAGTTAAATAACTACTTACTGATGTTAATAAGCTATTTAATAAGTAAGGGATAACGGCCGCCGAGGTGTCCCAATATCAGAAGAATAATGGACGACGCGAAGGCAAAGAACAGCCCGACGGCGAAGCCGAAGGGCTGTTTGCCTACGCGAAGTCCATTATTTCTCTGATATCGGGACACCTCGAAGGCCGTTATCCCGCTTATCACCCGGTTGCAACTAAAACGTATAGATGGTAAGCAAGTGTTTAAAACATAAAAGAAACATGTGGCTCCGTTTAGAAAGAAGTTACCCTCTTCGGTTGGGGTACTATTTTCATAAGAAGATCCGCAAAGCTGCATTCTACAGAGCATTGATATAGAACGCTGGTGAGACTTTTTTAACCCAACAATGCCTCAGGTGTCCTGTTATCTAGAAATAACGGACACCCTGACAGCCAATCACAAAACAGTATTCCATTCCACCGGGTGATAACCATTTATAGAGGACGGTTATTATAAAGTGCTAGCGGAAATAATTCTGTCTCAAAAACAACCAGGGAATTCTGTCTGTTGCATCACAATGTGAAAACGTGTTTATAAATCTTCACTTTGCCAAGAGTTTTTAAAAGTAGCTCATTTCTAGTGGCTGAAACCTCCAAATGCATGAATGAGTGGTGCAGCCACATGAAGCTTCCCTCTATCTCTCACCAGCAATTTGACTCAAGGAGCGTCACAACAATCCTAAAAGCAATGTCCACGCTTGGGAAAATGCTTGATGGTTTTGCTAAGTCCTGTTAATGCTCAAGGAAACAAACTTTAAGCTCATCTAATTAATAAAAAAAAAAGTTTAATGTTTCCTGATCTCAAAATCTGAGGCCAGCTAGTGGACGAGGCCGTAGTGCCCATGTTACCCATTAGGATAACTCTTCCTTGCTTACGTTAACAAACCCGGTAAAACTTTACTTGACGGGTGAGTACATAACACATTCAGCAGCATTCATAAAATGCTCACAAAGCATTCATGACTGTTTCATAAGACATGACTCCACCTTCATTCCCAACCCTTCATAAATGTGGAAGATAGAATGTTGATAACCTATCAAAATAAAAGTCCAGTGGTCTCAAAGCAGCACTGCCATTTATGTTTGTCACCTGATCATGTTACACCTGAATATTTCATGAATATCTTATGAAGTCTACTTGAAATGTCACTTTGCTATACAGGTTCATGATCATTCATCTGAGTTTGCCACCAAGAGATAAACTAGAGCTGACCAGTATTTGTGGACCCTGATATAGGCCTATCTGATATTACATATTTAGGTAACAGATTTAAAATATATAAATAAATAAATACACAAATAAATAGAAAAAATATGTTTGCTCCTGTCCAATGGTCTCAAAGAAGCATTGAAGCATTAAAGAAACCTGTTACCTGATCAAGTCAAATCAGAGTAATGGACAAATTCAGTATCAGATCATGAGCAAGCATCTAATTTAAATGTTTCATAACAAAATATCTCACCTTGGGGTAATTATAATATTTTTTTTATACCATGCCTACATTCAAAAGGAGAATGTTTGTCTAACTGTCTCCCAACACTGTTCAGATGGCTAACGTTACCAATACAGTTAACGTTACCTCCAGGCGGACGCAATTCATTGTTTCCATTTGAAACTATTTTAGTCATACAGCAAGGTAAAAAACATTGGTTCACTTACAGTGAGTTAACTGAGGTTTTGTCGGTAGGTGTTGGCGATACTAAATATATACCCTACAGCAAGTGGCCTATGCTTCTAAGTTCTTTAGGCTATAGGCCTACATTGGAGTGTGTTGACGCCGTAATTACCGGTAATAACTCGTAAAATGATTGTCGAACGATTCGAAAAACGATTGTCTTGGCGTCTTACGTCCTTCACTTTTAAGATGCGAAGTGCTAAAAGTCACGATATGCTGAAAGCACACCGCCGGCAGACACAAATGTTTACTGAGACAGTTATGTCAGCGAGCTAGAATGACCAGCTGATGGCGTCACTTGTGCGCCAGCGTAGAAGCGCCCACCTCAATGAGCCCACCCTTAACTTCCCGATTCGGTAGCAGCCTATTTCTGTGGATGTGTGCCTGTTTGAATTTCACCAGACTAAACAATATGCTGACAGTCACTGCAGAGAATAAAACAGTTTGGAAATGTGCATGATGCATTCATTATTAGCTTATAGAACGCACTACGCATAGTATGGCAATGAGACAACAACACAATAAATTGCTCCAGAGGAGGACTGCATATTGATCAGGATCTTTTTTCCAAGGTACTTTTCTCCCTGTTTCTGTTGAATGAATGTATGTTCCAAGCATAGGAAGGCTACTTTAGGCCCAAGGAGCATTGGTCTTATTGTTTCCAAATGATTTGCAAACCTTGGATTACTGCTATTTTAAAATGTTTTATTTATGTCTCTGCAATGTTCCTGGAGGACCGGATAAGTGATCTGTGTAACATAAATTGTATGACAATAATATATTTTAGTAGCCTATTTAATTAAAAAAATATATTATTCAATGCAGTTCAGTAACACAGAACAAACAAAATGCAACCATGGAGACAATGGCAACCTGACATTTGGATGGTGTGTGAAGCACATTTCATGAAGCATTTTCAGGTTGGGAGTTAATTTCCTGGGAATATGAAGGCAGGTCCAGATGCGGTGGTGGCGGTGATGCAATCACATTTTGAGGGGAAGGATTTTCACCCCTTTCTCTGTCATCCTGACGACTGACTGACTTTTTGTCAAGAAGGAGCCGGCACACCCCACAACACCCACACACCACCATGCAGACCCATGCCAGGTTGGTGCACCAGAATGCTGCCTGGTATAGAGTCTTGTCACAGTATTCAGTAGAGTGCCTCGACTCAAAATCGGGTTGAAATGCTCTGTAGACAAACACACTACCTGCAACACATATCAGACATAGCAAAAAAAAGTTAAGATAAGTTGACATTCCTATCAATGTTCTGTTCTATTTAAGAAATGTAACACAAGTGGGGTTGGTAATGGATTTTCCCATGAACATGGTCCGGCCTCAGACACTCAGGCTGGTTATTGCACTTTGACAACCTTACAGTGCTGTGGAGATTGTAGCCATTTAGTCATACTTTATTCCACTATATCCCTATCATATCCAATAATAGTTCAGATTGTAATATTTACATTATAATACTGATAAATATTAGTTTGGATTATGTTAGCTACTGAAGAGAACAAGGTACTGTAATTATTTTTACTGGACAAAGAGACAAAAGCAACAACGTGACAAGTGTCATCATTTGGGCAACTCCTTAGTGTCCCAAATTACTCAAATGTATGCAGTTTTATTTATGATATGTTTCTGCAGTCAGTATCAAGCAGTATCAAGACAATTGTCTTAGGCAATTTAAGTGACATGAGCAAAGATTCTGACAGCGATGCTTTTTGAGCCTTTAAAGCGAGACAGTTCCTTTCTCTGTTGCATTGGTTTCTTTTCTTTAGCCTTCATGAGTATTTGAGTAGTATTAGACAATCTCTCTTTCTCCAAACCAGTGATTTTATTAATCCTTACCTGCAATCAGCCAACAGAAGAGAAAGATGAATATCAGTACAGCTGGGATAATGCACAGGACGATGCATCCACACAGTGCAACGATCTGCACAATCAAGAAGAATACAGATCCTACAATAACATAGATGGGGACCATAGGCTCTTTGGGGCAGTCATTTATGTGTAGTCCACCTAGTAATAAACAAGAAAAAGGACAAGTATTTAAAAAATGGTACACTTTGAATTATTTATGAAGCAAAAAGCAACAAGATAAAGCAGCAGCATTTATTAAACGTAGTCAACTTTTATTTTTTATTTTATTTTTTGAATACAAAAAGTGGATTAGATATTTCACTCTTAAACAACAAGAAACATGTATGGACATACCCAGTACTAAGAGCAGAAAAGGGGCAAGGCCGAGTATGATCTGTGATCGCTCTGAGTATAAGAAGAGATGATACAGTATGTAAGGTAATGACTCTTCATTTGAGGCATGCCTCTACAACAGGGGTCTCCAACAGGCAGCTCGCCACCTGCTTCTGAGTAGCTCTCCAAAAGGTCAAAGAAAATGTAAATACATTTCTAAATTTCAAGTCACAAAACAACAACAACAACAACAACAAAACAGATAAAATCTATATGAAAACAGATTCAAACATCCTGCTCAGCTTTACTGCTCTCTGATGAGAATATGTGTTGATAGAGTGCACCAGATTTGACTATAACACAAAAAGATACCACAAATTTAGATGACACCTCAGATGTTAGTTTGCACTGCGCAGTAAGTGAGTCAGATGATAAAGGATATTCACATTTCTTCTCAATGTCTGTCAGTAATACCATGGTAAAATAATAGAGTAGCTCTAAGCCACACTGATTTTGGTCAAAGTAGCTCTCAGAGGAAAAAAGGTGGGAGACCCCTGCTCTAAAACATGAACAACATACAACATACAGTACCTGGACCCATCATCAAGAGAAGAGAAAGGACAGTGCACAGACTCGGGTCACCTGTCATTCGATTCATATTTGCTGCTGAAGATATTTTGAAAATATATTTTAATACACAGGAAATACTTTTTGGTATAAAGCCCAGCAGGTCCTTTACAAACAATAACTGCAATTCTAACCCACGGGAAGTTTTGATATTTTCAGGAATGGTCTAACTTGACCTTCAGCTGTAGTTTGAATTCAATTGAAAAGTTTCTCACAGCATGATTTTTAAAAAAAGGAAAAATAATATACTCACTCCTGAAAGTAAAGGTTGTATACACGGTGCTGTAGACTTGCAACTATCCTTTTTGATCTCTTTGGTCGGAGTGATATAGGCAGATCAACAACTTTCATTTTCGTTTTGTTTGCCAATTCTGTAACATTGGAGGACTGCAACAAAGAACAGCGTGGGCTTGCCAAAGTATTTCTTCTGTGTGAACCTTTGTCGGTAATGTCACTAGACAAGAGGTGACATTTCTTTTTTTCTGACTTGTCAGGCTAGTTCCCTTGCAGAATGAAATGTAAGACCTGGTTTTTTTTCTTTTTTTAATAAATGACATGTTAATTTTGTATCAAAACGTACATGTATTATTTGGTGAACAAATCTGTAATCTGTTATGTTTGTTGCATAAGCCATAACCACATCAGCAGCCAAAGGCACTGAAAATAAAACAGTACAACACTACAGCAGCCAAACCACATCAGCAGCCAAAGATCCTAAAAGTTAAACAGTACAACATTACAGCTAAAGAGTGTAATGCAAGTGTGTACAGTACATGTGTTCAGTAAGCACACTTTGGAATACTGAACATAGGAAGATGTTTCATTGATTATGTGACTCACTCATCACATCTTGACAGGGTGGGCATGGCCATAGCCAATCCGTTGAAGTCCTGTGTATATGTGGAGCGCAACAAAACTTTTTCAACATATTTAAATGTTTGAGGGTGAATGAGGCTACATGTCATGTGGGAGATCTATTACTGAAATGATATTTGAACTGAATTTTTTTTTTTTTGATGTTTTGAACCCCCATGTGATGCTCGGTGTCCTCTATTGTAGCTACGGCCATGAAGGTGGGAGGTGGGTCGGGTTTGGAGGGGTGGAGGCATTGCAATGTATTTCTCATTCAAAAAAGGGGGACAACTCATATCTGACATAGCCTGACATAGCCCAACCATAATACTGCTGTTCATCCGTATTCATGGTCTGGAGGTTCATGGTTTGGAGGGTCTTGGTATGATTGGCCAGTTGTCTCTCTACCGATGTAATCCCGCCCCCAGACCATGAATACGGATGAACAGCAGTATTATGGACAGACTATGTCAGGCTATATCTGACCGAGGTTAGCAAATAGCCCAGAGCCAATCCTGCATCACTAAATAGGATGCCTAACTAGCGTCATCCTGAGCATTATTGTTTTTAGGTGTTAGAAATAGTGGGATTTTCCACAAGAAAACATTCATAAGATGATATTTCCATTCACTCTTCAGACAGAGACCTCTGTCCCTCTCCCTTGTCCATCGCTGCAATGCTGCTGGCATGCCAAGAAGAAGATCAAAAGCCAAAAACAAGGCCACTTCTAATAGGACATTGCTCCAGAAAACATACAGATACAGTTTCTTGTGGCAGGAGGGTTCCCCTGTAGTGGTGTTGTAGTTGGGAGGGTAGATAGAGAAAATCCATATATTTCCTAGAATACAAAATAGTTCAATTAGATGATTATTCTGGCACCATTGGATGACGTGGAGTAAGGATAATTTGATTTGCAATATTGATTGGGAATAGCTACAGGTTTGGCAGTATGACAGTTCAGGCCTAGCGAAGTACAAATTAAATTCAACCACAGCCTGCAATACTAGCCTAGACATCTACTGTATGTACCCCCTAAGGCTAGCAAATAGTTTTTGCTGCAGACGACGCATACATACATGCATATTTTGGGGTTGTTTCATGTCTGACCAAGTGTCTCTCATTAGTCATTGTGCACTAATGAGTAGACTTAGTCAAGAACAGCCTTGAGAATTGAATTGCCATATTGTTGGTTCCTCTGATTTGTTGTAGCCCTTGTGCAGAGGGTAATCACTAGAAGAGATAAGGTTGTGGTACTTTCTCCCATTATTCGGGTATCATTAGTTACAGAGCCAATAAAAACGAAAGTAGAGGGGGTGTTCAGGGGGTTTCCCCCCAATTTACAGTAAGTCTTAATCTTCAGAGTTTCAATTTCTTTTTAGATTGTTTATAGATATATTAGTAGCAAAGATACTGGATGAACACTTAGTAACTTGTTTGTAATTGTTACTAGGCAACTCATATAAAGGCAAGATTTCAACGTCATTTCTGGCTGGCCGCATATCCCCTTCCGTGTTGACCCGTGCAGAGCCAGTTTTACAGATAATGCTGATCCCGCACCTAAGATTGATCCACTAAGTCTCTCATGGCCAGACTATATAAGGCTTGTCAGGTTACTGCACATATTTAATATTTATGTGCATGTGACATGAACAACACAATGATTAATAAAAAAAAATATATGCCGCTTTGTAAGGTCAATGTCTCCATGGCTTACCATATAAATGCCAGCAGAAGAGGAACATCATCATGAGGAGGGCCAAAGCCCTGAGCAAGAGGCACTTTCCATGAGTAGAGCAGCTTGAGAGCCACTCACAGATCAAGGTACAGACCAATGCAAAGACACCAGACACGATCAGAAACACTGGGAGCAATGGCTCTGCAGAGCAGTTATGAAAATAAACACTACCTATGGGTCACAAAAAGTGTGTTGTTATTGTTGTTATAATACTACCATTACTAGACTACTACTACTAGGCCTACTACGTCAGGTAGGCTACTACTTATACTACTACTACCACTCATAATGATATGGCCATAAGATAAAAGATACAAGATCTGAGTTCACCTATGAAGATGTGGAGAGCAGCTAGAAGAATAACAGGGTTCCCCTTCTTCTTTCGAGATGTTGACCTGATGGTTACCTTTGTACTGACCTGAAAAGGATCACATTTCAGATTACCATATTTTCATTTTGCTATATAACAGATATACATTTTATTCACGTTTCAATAAGTCTTACATGATGCTGGTTGTGCGTGATCGTACATGGCCCATGCGGCATGGCAATAGTTTGGCAGGAAGGTTTACTCTATTTGAAATGGAAATTAATATCCTTTATTAAGTAAATATAGTGTAGAGGACAAAAGTAGATTTTTATTTGTCACAGCCGCCATTATGCCAAGAATATAGCTTATATGATATCATGTAAATGATTTTATGAAATATAAGGATTTGCTGTATTACAGTAAGCTGTAACATGGTAACAGAAGAATCTTTCAAAATATTGAATTGCTCAGCTCAGGGTTTTCCTCAGGCTCTGTCTCATCCATAATGCTTCTATATTTTTCGATACAGTAGATAAACTTCCATAAAATATCTTTGGTTCTTTGCACAAAGTTTTCCTTCTATTTATTCTTTAAAAGTTGCTCTAAAACTAAACTACTCTAAAAAATAAATTCCATAGATGACCAACTGAAGTTTCTAGATAACATTTTTTCCCCTGCAATCATAGTCTGTCTTATTTAGTATATGTGCCAGTGTTTTAAGATAATTAAGCATGTAGATGGAGCCTCACTCACCCAGAGAATGCCTACTGTATGCTATGTGTTGTCCTTACTGAATGAGTTTTCCCCCCCTTTTACATGATTCTATGTAACAAAAAAACTTTTTCCTTGTTTCCTTGTTATTGTTGTTGTTAGTTCCCCCACCATTTACTTCTCTTAATTTAATCCAGCAAACAATCTATCTCTGTCATACCAGGATGTTTGTGTGTATACATGTGTGTGTGTGTGTGTGTGTGTGTGTGTGTGTGTGTGTGTGTGCTTGCTTGCTTGCGTGTGTGCTATAATAGTGTCCTGTCTTTCAAATTCAAAACACTAAAACAGATACACATTATAACACAAAAATCCAACACAACACTGTTCAGTACAGGGCTGGTTCTAGTCTTTTCACTGCCCTATAGGCTAGATTTGAGTTTTGCCCCCTCTTTTCTGTAAATAGAGTGAAAAACAAAAGAAAATAAAGTAATACTGTATGGTATTGTGATGCCCCTTAGATATTTGGTGCCTGAGACGATCTCCTAGTTCGTTTATGCCTAGAACCGGCCGCTGAGTATATCACAACATCAGATTGTTCATTTCAATACCCACAAGATATCAACATGCATCTGTGATATGTAAAATAGGCCAACCAGGTTTATGTAGGCTACTGTGTACGACATTGTACACACACGCACATACACACATACAAACCTCTTCATACAATATAACAATATAACATACAATATAAAGACAGTTTCAAAGTATGCAAAAGATTTATTCTATTTTATAGAAATGCAGCTGAAGTAGCTGCAGTAGCTGTTCTCAGCCTCATGGGTGTTCCCAATCATGTAGAATGGTCACATTAGGATTGCATGCCGCATGCCGCATGCCGTGACAGTGTTGCCTTCCTCGAGGATGCTTCCCCAAATCTGTCCATAGGCCACAAACCAGTCTGTGTGAAAAGATGGTCATGGATTAGCCTAGCTGTTTCTGACCACACCGTGAGAGGTTAACTCTGGAATGCGAATTTTGCATTTTAGGGTCTATGCATAGTCTATAGATCTATGCTGCTTGCATTCTTACTTGCTGGTTCATCAGCCTCGATGCCCTCTCTTGTTAGAATGTCATCAAGAGATTCACGAGCCTGAGTGTCATGGGCAACCTCCATGTGGAGGTCCTGATCCTGTCCTTGGGCCATCTTTTGCCACATCTGGCTATTGGCCACAACCCAGCCTGTTTGAAAAAGTGAAAAAAGATTATCTATGGGCATTATTTAGCATCTTATTTTGTCTATACTTTTCATATAAGAAGTTAACTGCAGGCATTAAGATGCCATTTATGGTTCCTGCTATTTGTGTTCTTACTTGCTGGTTCTTCAGTATCCTGAATGCCATGGAAATACTCTCTGCAGACGTCATGGACATCATGCTGGGCCATTGTTTGCCACATTTGGCCATGGGCTACAACCCAGCCTGGGAGGAAAAATAAAAATGTCATGTTTTGGCATGGATTAGCAGGTTATTACAATTACTAACAGTTAACATTACATTACTAACAGTTCAGTAGTATTTATTGTAGTGTATGTGACATAAAGTCTAGGGCTAGCAGAGGTGTCAAAAGTATTCACTTTCATTACTTAAGTAGAAGTATAGATACTAGTGTTTGAAAAGACTTCAGTAAAAGTTGAAGTATCAACTCAAACTTGTTACTTAAGTAAAAGTATAAAAGTACTAGTTTTAAAACTACTTAAAGTATAAAAGTAAAAGTAATTTTAGAGAAAAAATGCCATATAAGGCAAAAAGGCTTAGGCCGTGCTGCATGGGCCTACAGCGCATTGGCAGGCCTACATTTCTAGATACATAGCCTAGTGATAGGCCATGCATCCTTTTGTGGTATGGGATAATGGTACATGTTCTATGGCAGGGGTTCTCAACCTTTTGCAAGCTGTGTTTTAAACAGCAATATCAATAGTAGACAATAGAAAAAAAATGAACATAGGAAATCTATTGAAATAGTGTTTGAACTAATCTTTGAACTTCCCCTGCTCATTACTGACTTTGCTAAACTCACTTATTGTACTCGATACACTATTATATGCATAACTGCCACAGTAAAGGGAAAGGTCTGAGACACTCCAAAACCCCTCTCCCTTTCCCTTCTCCCATCAGTTGTGAGACTTCAGCACCACCTAAAATGAGGGTGCTCCATTTCTGAAATTGGGTGATAGAAAACTTCAAAATGATCTCACAGCAATCTGTGAAATGAACACAATTCTTAATAAAAATGCAATGGTGGGAGCACATCATTATAGACTTTTTTGTGATGGAAACACAAAAATTACACCCACTGAAAGTCAATGAAACACAGCTCCTCCTTCCTTCCTAATAGGCTACACAGGCAGCTTTCTCTTTTTAGCACAGAATTGTTTAGGCTATTTATAATTGTGTGACAACAGTGTAACCTGCCACTGATTGTGTTTGGAGAAAATATATTTTGTTTCAGTGAGTCCAGTGGGTATGATTTAAGTGTTCCAATCATTAAGTCTACAATAATGTACTCCCACCACAGATTACAGTTTTAAAAATTGTGTTCATTTCACAGATTTCAATGAGATTGAAAACCTGAAAAATGATCTCTGCAACTTATAGGTCTATATTATAATGTGTGATGATCTTGCAAGTTTAGCCTTTAACACTAGATAAAGACATACCTTGCCTAAATATAGGTGATCTTTGTACTGAAATTAAACCCTCTCATTCTCTAGCAAGTACATTGCCAATGATATCAATGGATAGATCTGGTTGTCTAGTTTAATTTAATACCAAATACCTCGATTGTAAGAGCAGATATACCCATATAACGAAAGACAATGAAGCAAAACCGGCGATATGTTTTGAGGCATAGCGCGCGCAAAAGGATTACTTAATTGGCGCGTCTGAAGAATGTTAAACTTATTTTCGTCTCGAAAAAAGGACCTCGGTGTCCTCTATTGTAGCTACGGCCATGACTATTACATGAGTTCTAGGATACACGTTTTTATGTTATGCAGAAAATTATCCTGCAACTATTAAAATGCCCAGCAACAGCATTTCCAAGGTAAAGCTTAACAATCGCTACTTAGATGTAAAATTAAAATAGGCTGCGTTAATAGCCAAATAATCGTCTTCTTGACAGTAGGCTATGTTGCAGGGATCCTAAATTTAAATGAGACAATTTGGTAGGAAGATACTTATTCTAGACAGTTGCTTGCTTTCAAAGCAGCAAAGCTTGCAACATGACTCTTCCTAGTAGCTTGGAGAGGAAAGATAGAAAAGCATTGCGGGCGATTCTGCTCAAGGAGGTTAGCTGCGCTGCATCTAACACACACAGTGCGTGCACAGCACCTAACGAGCAATTGAAGATCCCAAAAGAAAAGTTTGAATGATGACGAGACGAAATAAAAACTTGGCGAAAGAAATAGCAGTAACGAGGCGATTTTTAAAATGTAAGGAGTAGAAAGTACCGATACTTGCATGAAAATGTAAGAAGTAGAAGTAAAAAGTAGGCAGAAAAATAAGTAGTGGAGTAAAGTATAGATACCTAAAAAATGTACTTAAGTACAGTAACGAAGTATTTGTACTTCGTTACTTGACACCTCTGAGGGCTAGGCCAATGATGTAGACTTTTCTTACTTGCTGGTTCATCAGGCAGAACATCCTCCTTTGCCTGAGTCAGGATGTCCCCTCTGGCCTGAATCTCAGTCTGGATATTCTCTTTAGAGCCAGTTAGGATGTCCTCTTCAGCCTGAGTATGGACGTCCACTCTGACCTGAATCTCAGTGCTGGCCTGAATCTCATTCTGGAGGTTCTCTTCAGAGCCAGTTAGGATGTCCTCTCCACCCTGAGTATGGACTCTGGCCTGAATCTCAGTGCTGGCCTGAGTCTGGTTCTTTTCAGACTCAGTTTGGATGTCCTCAGCATCCTGGGTGTGGATGGGTGAGGTCTGAATCTCAGGGCTGGTCTGAGTGTCCTCCATGTTTAAACCATCCTCGTTTTTTCTCCAGCCTCTCTGACGAATCCAGCCAGGTTTACGGCCCTCTCCAAAAGCCCGCAGAGCAGATCTCATTCTCTCACACAGACCTCTGGGAGCGCCGTCCTCATTTCTCTTAGCCTTGTTGACCTTAGCTGTAGCATTAGCTGAGTTGCCTCCCTTGGTATTCTTGACCTTCTTTAGTCCTTTCTCCTTTTTGCACTCAATCTTGGCCATGGCCAAGTTGCTACAGATTCTGTAGTTATTGGTCCTCTGTCGCCTTCTCTGATGTCTGATTCGCTTTCTAATGATGGTGAAGAAAGCTCTCATGGTTTCCATGAAACCCCTACACTCTCCTCTCACTTCCATCTTCACCTCCAGGTGAATAAGCCCTCAATTCAGTCTATGGGTGTAAAAATAGACTCCTCCTGTGTGTTTTGGAGATAGTAGTTGAGGTCCGTGTAGTATTTACGATGTTTAGTAAAATCAAATCAGGTTGAATCAATCAGCAAATATGAAATCGCCAGCAGAAAACTCTCTCAAATGTTGTCTCTTGTACAGCCAAAGTCAAAGTGATACTTAACATTCCACTTTGCGCAAGTTAGAATCCTTCATTGAGACTTAAGAGTTCTAGATTTTGATGTCCATGGAGTTAATCGGGCGTAGATGTAAACAATGCAGTGCATTGTGGGAGATCGGGTCACGCCGCTGGTCACTCAGGCAAGTTTGTATAGAAATTCGTGTTGAGTTGATGATCCATTAGGCTTATAATCAAGACAGTTCGTCGTACAAGTTGTGTTGTTGGTTGCAGTAATCGGTCACACGATGTACATGAGAGACCATATCAAAATGGTGTTAGTTTATTTTCTTTGCCTACTTGAAAACAAACTGAGGGAGAACGGGTGTCTGATGCTACTACAAAGCGACGTTGGATGGCTTGGATTGCTGCTGTGAGGAGGACTTTCAACAACGAAAATCTCGAAAAGCATGCTTGCTTGCTCCCGACATTTCCACACGGGTAAGATGTAATATTACAGATGACAAGTGTTTAAAGTCGTACATTTTTTTTCTGTGTATTCTCAATGTTAACCATATGTTTCTGATGCCAGCTTTTCTAAGTGTCCGTTAGCATTGCTGCTAATCGCTATTTTTTGTTGAATGGATAGAGTATTTTTATTTCCAACTTCAGTGTGTTGTAATATTTATATAGTGTAAAGTACATCGGTAAATGTGCAAGATGATGTATATTTCATCCACAATTACCTCAAAATTACCTCGGCACAATATTAAGTCGATGTGTGGCTAATCGTGAATGCTAATCGCGATTAGCAATATTTGGTAGCAAAACAGTAGGGGAGACCGGGGTAAGATGAGCCAATTTTTACATTCTTCATCATTCTGCTGATTTGATTAGGTTTTGGTGTTCAATTTTCACATCAAACAAAAATTTGAAGTGTCTTGCTTCTTCTGAAAGTAGTTATTCTTTCATAGTGTACACAGGTAAGGAGATATGACCTCTTCAAAAAAAGTGGTCTCGTGGCTCAACTTGCCCCATGTGCGGGGTAAGTTGAGCCATATGTAGGGGTAAGTTGAGCCAGAACAAACTTTTTATTAAAAATCATAGTCATTTTCTTCAAATATTGAAACAGAACAATATCAAACAGACTATTAGTCTGAGACCTAGCAAAATAGAGCAAAACCATTTAAAAATTTGACAAGGAAGGAATGCTATTGGCCTTTTTTGCAGCCTCGTCCATTTGCACTACCTGACCGCATGATCAACCTAAGAAAAATAGTACATTTTTCATTAGTGGAGATTTAAAATATGTTATTTGGAGATGTCTGTGAAAAGCACAACTAATCTTCATCCATTTAACAGATTATACATATATATTTTTTCGACATATGGAAATTGAATAGGCTCAACTTGCCCCATGCCTGATGGCTCAATTTACCCCACTACATGATTTTGGAAAAGATGCCTCACCCAGCAAATTAGGGTCACATTCAAGATTTTGTTTAGCAATCACATAATGGCTTATAAGAGCACTAATTGAGATATAATGCATTTGATTATTATTCTATTCAGGTTTTCTCTAAATCATCTTAACACTGGATGTGAAGAAATTCACACGTGATACAAAAAAACACTTTTTTACTCATATCTTTTAAACCACATTTGTCATGTACTTGCTTTTTTCACAGACAGAGGGTAATGATTCCCTCTACCTTCAAATCCTAACACATGATAAAATTTGTTTATGGTTTCCAAGAAAAAGGGGGTGGCTCATCTTACCCTGTGGCTCATCTTACCCCGGTCTCCCCTAAGTTACCCAGCAAATACAGTTCTTTGACTGTGAAATTATTAGTTGTTTATATTTACGCTTTTGTTAAAACAAGATTAAGTCCCTGACAGTTTTCTCAGTTTGCTTCTAAATGTGATGTATTTCTCATTTGATCACAATTAGGTAAATAATTTACAAAAAAATCTGTGTTGCAGGCAAACCATCATATGTCATGCTTGAGTTTGAGCTTGACCCAGACATCATGGGCACCATCCATTTTGGCCACTCAGCAGCTGCTGTGGATACTAAGCATTACAACCGCAGGATGAAGCGACAGCCACCCCCTGAACCTACATCGACATTCACATTGCACTGAAATCACTGGTCATCAACATCATCAAAGACCCTACCCACGTACCCACACTGGCAAGCGCAACTGCAGCAGTACTGTATGCGCTGCCGGACCGCAGACACAGCAACAGCTTTTCCCATCATCTTTAAGAATTCATTAATTTATTTAGCCTATATTGTGTGTGAGGGTCAGGTTTAGCCTGTTTAATCCTTGTGTGGTGTTAAGGTCATTTTGACCCATTTTCTTTATTATGTTTAAATAAAGTAAAGTATGGCAGTCAAATGTTTCAGCTTACAGTATTTTCACTGAAAAACATGTTAATGGAGAAAATTATATGTAAGACACATCCCTTTATACCCCTAAAGATTTAAATCCTTCAGGTGTTTTGTTAAATCAACCTGTAAACATGTGCAACATGAAAAGGTACCCAAAACGTCTATTACTAAAAGCTAAATGAATCTCATTGAAGGAAATGCATTCTCCACACCTGTATGGAGATTCAACAACAGGCACCGACTGTGATGCCTTTTTTGTTTATGGGCCCATGAGATCTTTGGTGTATCGCAGTATATGCACGATCTACGCTTTCTAGTGGTGTTAGCCTTTGCTGTAAAGAAGTCTGAAGTATGAAGAAGTTTAACTCTGAAAGTACATTGACACACTTCATCATACACTTAATTGTCAAACATGGCAAGAAGACTGAAATTCTGTTTTCCCAAACTGCAAATGTGCAATAACAAGCTAAAATTAGATATACAACTTAATATAACTGTAATTAAGACATCACTTACTGTACTGTACTGTACTGTAACATCACTAGGACATGAAATTCAAATAAATATCAAAGTATCACGCATGATAAATTTATATCAATAACAAAGAGCATAACATAAGACACTGACCATACATTTCAAACTGTCTGTGTTCATTTGAGTCAGTCAGTTGAGTTATGTTACTGGAGTGCAATACTGAGTTACAATAATGGGTGCAATGAGGCAAAAATGCAAGGTGTAGAGTAGCAGCATGGAGATGAATAAATTTGTAAACTATTTATGTGCAAGGGAATGCCGTGGACTGTGACTGTAGGTTCAGGGGGTGGCTGTCCCTTCATCCTGTGATTGTAATGCTTTGCATCCACAGCAGCTGTTGAGTAGTCAAGATGAAGGGATGGTGCCCTTGCAGCCTGGGTTAAACTCAAGCATGACATATGATGGTTTGCCTGCAACACAGTTTTTTTTTGTAAGTGTAGCCGGAACGCTCTGGTGTCCCGGCCACACCGCGTTGTGTTCTGGTGCAAGGACTGAAGACACTGACGATGATTTCCAACAGGCACTTTATTGCCTTCAATAAAAGAACAAAATGCACATCTGAAGCAGCAATCTTCACTTTTGGAGCAAACCTCTCCCAGTCAGCATACAACAGACTCACTTACATAATATTAGTTCCAAACAAAATACAATAAAATTACTTTTAAAATGAAAGGTCTCGCATCAGGCTATTAGTTTACATTGCACCAAGAGTTAAGAAAGAAAACACAATAGAATTACTATGAAAATGAAATTTGTCGCATTAGGCTATATGAGAACTACAGTATATGCACTTAAAACGCATCAGCAAGATCTCATACTGTTTACAACAAAATATTTCCTAGAGTGGTACAGGGAGTACGTAGCCTACCTTCAATAAAAGAACAAAATGCACATCTGAAGCAGCAATCTTCACTTTTGGAGCAAACCTAACATAAAAGGAGGTAAACTAAGATTTACAAGCTACTCCACATGAAGACACAATGTGAGCTAACATTTTCATATACAAAACCGTGTAACTAGCTCCTTAGCTAACATGTGCTTTCAAAATTCACTTTAGAAACTCAAGAAATATATCAGAACATCTATTTTCACAAGCCCTTGTAATAGTATTCATGTAGGAGCTTAAATGAAGAACTTAAGTGACATTACAACACTTTAAATATCAGCTTTGCTATCGACCTGCATAAAACACGTACCTCTCCCAGTCAGCATACAACAGACTGACGAGAGAACATGAATAATACAGTTAGTACCCTACATGCCACTAGAGGGCGCTCAAACACAAGGAATGGAAGAACTCCCCATACCAGCTATCTGACATAAAGAAAAGAAGGGATTTTGGTGAAATAAACACCACTACTCCTGCACTCCTCCTTATATGAAATAGAAAACAAAGAAAATGCAAAATCTTTTCTCTTTCCCTGTTACATTCACCCCTCTTTAATTTCACCAAAATCCTGAACTATAGGGGTAAACTGATGATAACCTGCAGTACAAGGCATAATGTTCATATTCACACTGTCCAAGAAAACCACGGAACTGTACTCCCTATTTACAGCATATTCAGCCACTTACAAAGTAAGTTCGAAGTGAACAATCAGACTATTCCTTCTAGTAAATATGGTGCCTTTCTACACCATAAAAAATCTTGGCACATAACACCCTAATATGAACATTAATGACTTAACTCAGTGTATGTACTAAATAAAGGTGTACTACATCACTCATGTCTACTTCTTTCTGTCTAAAATAATGAAAGTAAGGACAATGATCTTCTGTTGGATCCTGCTACAGGATCTCTTCTATATGGCTTCTGAGCCATGTTCTCTATCAAGCGATTGACTGCTCTAACAACCCTGCCAGTGCGTGTGCGTCTCCCAGGCCCTAAATCCCGTGTGTATGTCTGACTATCAGTCACTGGGGTGGGTGAAATAGTGTCAGAGGGCCCTGTGTCATCTAAGTCAGTAACATCAGGTAAGGGGTCGGGGTCAAGGTCAATATCAGTCAGGTGTGAGTTGGGGAGCACACTAGGGCTGGGCACATCTCTTGCAGACAGGGGTCGCGCCTGTTGATCAGGAACATCAGAGGAGTGTGGCAACACATCCATCTCCATTTCAATAGCATCTTCTTCAGACTCAGATCCAGTATCAGGCGTCCTGCTTATCCATGAGCGGGTACGGTCATCAGAAGCTTCCACTGCCAGACTATCTAAGGCATCAGTGGATGAAGACTGGACATCATCCGAGGCTCCTGCGTCCAGCTGCTCACGGCTTGGCTCTTGAATAGGCAGGAAGCTCACATCCAGCATCAAGTTACGATGAACAACTTTGGTTCTCCCACTCTCGTCCCTGACTTTGTAGACGTGAGTCTGAGGATTGCGCTCTATGACAGTGTACATGGTTTGTTCCCATCTATCTGCTAACTTTCGCTTTCCTCGTTCTGCCTTATTTGCCAACAGGGCTCGGTCGCCAACATTCAGGTAAGTGCCACGGACTCGCTTGTTGTAACCATCAGCCTGATGCTGTTGCTCTTTCCTTGCATGCTGTTGAGCAATGCCAGCAGCCACATGAAGACTAGCCATCAGTTTTTCAGCGTAGGTGTTGTAGTCAATAACGACTGGATCTTTAAGGACTTGTTTGAACACCATGTCTACTGGTAGTCTGGGGACTCGACCATACATCAAGTAGAATGGGGCATATCCAGTCGTTTCATGAATGGTGGCATTATATGCAAAGGTCAGAGTTTGGATCTGCTGAGCCCAGTGCTGTTTAGCTGCCAGTGGTAAAGCACGCAACATACTGCAAAGAGTCCTATTGAACCTTTCAGTTTGTCCGTTTCCCATGGGATGATATGCGGTTGTGTGTGACTTGGTGATCCCTGTGAGGCTGAGGAGTTCGGATATGAGTTTACTTTCAAAATTGGCTCCCTGGTCAGAATGTATTCGTTCTGGAAAACCGTATATGCAGAACACATTATCCCATAATTTCTTTGCGACTTGCTTTGCGGTTTGGTTAACACAAGGGAATGCGTGAGCCAACTTTGTGAAGTGGTCTGTTATGACCAATACATCCACTGATCTTTGTTTACTGTCTTCAGCACTCCAAAAATCAATACACACCAACTCCATGGGTGCAGATGTGCGAATGCTCTCCAATGGAGCTCGGGCAGCTGGTTCTGGGGTCTTTGCTAGAATACACCGCTGGCAACATTTCACATACTCCTTGATGTCTCTTTCCATCTGAGGCCAGAAAAAGCGTTGTCTGGCAAGATGCACGGTTCTAGCTTGACCCTGGTGCCCAGCGTGATCATGCACACCAGCAAGGGCCTTTGCTTTCAGGCTAGAAGGCAGGACGAACTGGAACCTCTTCTGGCGGGTTGAAGGGTCTTTCGTGACTCGATAGAGGACACCATCTTGGACTGTTAACTGGTGCCACTGCTTACAGAGTGTCTGTGCAGTTGGGGTTAACTTGCTTCTCTCTCGTCTAGGTGGCAGCTTACCACCCAGAACAAACAACAAGACTTCCTTAATGACCGGGTCTCTTTCCTGACTAAGCCGCAGCTCACCAGCAGAGAAGGCTGGGGGTGTGTCTAGCTCTGAAAGCGCTGCTTGTGGAAAGGCTTTGAGAAACTGCATTGCTCTCAACTCTGCACCACTTTCCCATTCTGTGTGAGCTTCACAGGTGGACACAACATCAGCAGAGTCCTGACAGCCAGGTTGTCTGTTCTGAAAAGCACCTGTTGCCACACAACCTGCCTGGAGACACTGAACCTTACAGTGGAAGACGTCCTGCACTTTGTCCTCTTTTGTTCCTTCAGCCTCTGCCAACAGACTCTCATATGGCTCACTGATCAGCCTATGGCTCACTGACTTTGCAAAAGGATCTCTACTTAGGGCATCTGCCACAACATTCTTCGACCCAGGGATGTGCTTTAGACTGAATGTATATGGAGACAGCTTCGCCACCCACCGTTGTTCGCAAGCATCCAATCTTGGCTTTGTCATTATATAGGTTAAAGGATTATTATCAGTCCACACTGTAAAAGAGTGGCCTTTCAACCAATGACTGAATTTCTCGCAGATGCTCCACTTGAGAGCTAAAAATTCTAGACGGTGGGCAGGATATCTCTTTTGTGAACCGGACAGCGTCTTGCTTGCAAAGGCAATTGGACGTGCTTTAGTTTCCCCTTCTGGTATCTGAGATAAAACTGCCCCAAGGCCATCAAGAGAGGCATCAATGGACAGGATCAGCGGCTTGGAGAAATCTGGATGAGTGAGGACAGCGCAGTTCAGGAGCTTCTCCTTAAGACTAAAGAGTGCAGCGTCACAGTCGTCAGTCCAGTCAGCAGGCTTAAGCTTTCTGAAGACCCCAGGATTCTGATTGACTTTACCACCAGTCTTCCCCCTCCGTTTCTGCCCAGCCGTTAGAGCGAACAGTGGCTTAGCTATTGCAGAGCAGTGAGGTATGAAGTGCTGGTAATAAAATACCATGCCCAGAAACGACTTCACTCTGCGAACTGAAGGAGTACAGCCATCATCTTCCATCAAGTCCCTCTTTGACATCTTTGCTATGACTTCAACTTTTTCAGGGTCAACAGCCACACCATCACCATCAATTATGTGCCCAAGGAACTTCACGGATCGCCGCAACAGATGGCACTTTTTGGGACTCAACTTCAGGTTGTGCTCTCGAAGTCTTTGAAAAACGACTGCTAGCCTTTCGAGGGCCTCTTGTTCAGACTGGGCAAAGACCAAGAGGTCATCAAGGTAGCAAAGCAGACTACTAAAGTTCAGATCGCCAAAAATGCTTAGCATCATTCTCATAAAAGATGCTGGACTGTTGCAGAGCCCCTGTGGCATTCGGTTATACTCGTGTAGGCCTAAAGGTGTTGTGAAGGCAGTATATTTTTTGTGTTCTTCATGCATGGGTAGGTTATAGAAACCTGACGTGAGATCCATGGTGCTGAAGATCATATTTCCACCGAGGGCTGCCAGACAGTCTGACTGATGGGGCAGAGGGTGAGCGTCCTTGATGGTCCTTGCGTTTAGCCATCGGAAATCTGTGCACAGGCGAAGGTCACCATTTTTCTTCCAGACCATCACCAGTGGGGAAGCGTATTCGCTCACAGACTTCCGTATTATTCCCTGCTCTTCCATCTCAGTTAAAACTTGACGGAGCTTTTGATAGTGAGCTGGTGGCACTCTGCGATATGGAAGGCGGAAAGGGCGGTCGTCTGTGAGTCTGATCCTATGCACAAACTCCTTGGCTTCACCGCAGTCCAGGTGATGCTTTGAGAAGACGTCATGATACTGTTCCAGCAGTGTCACAAGCTGGGCATTCGTGGACAGACTCACCTCACAGTGATCAACATCAACATCTCCCAAGCCACACTTCAGAAGTCGTTGTTTGAGGTCAGTGTTGTTGTTGTGCTTGACTTGAGTGATCTTGACCGAGTCATTCTCTCTTTGGCAGGAGCCCTGGAACAATGAGATATCTTCAACTGCGACACAAGGAGAGACATCTGCTAACTTGGCGTTCTTTCTCAGGGTGAGCGGTTTATCTGTAATGTTGGTAACTTTCATGGGAGTCCAGCCATCCCCCCACAGAGGCGTGATCACTCTGCCGACCATGATGCCTCGAGGGACACACCTGGATGTGGACGACTCTACCATGACTGTGCTTCCTGGTGACATCGGCACATTGCTGGGCAGCCTGCCCCATAACAGATACTCTTTTCTTGGGAGGAGAGTCACGGCTTGGGTTAGCTTCACCGTACCCACCTTCTCAGGAACGTCTGCACCCCTCCACCTCGTGAGACTAGCCATCATCTCCAGGAACTGCTCACACTCAGAGGACTCCTGTGCGTCACGTGAGATGAGCTCCCAATAGCCTCTGTCATTTTTCAGCTGATGCAGCACATATTTCAACATGTTAGTGCCCACAATGATGTCATCTTTCTGGCCAGCAACCACCAAGACTGGGACGGTACACTTCACCCCATACAGACTCAATTCCAGGTCATACATGCCTTTAGGGCTCACCTGCACTCCTCCACATCCAACAAGAATGATGCGTTCCGCTGGTTCATGACGCTGAGTTAGGTTGTTCTCTGCCACGAGTCTCCGCTCTGCCTCTTCACTGATCGTGCAGGCCATAGACCCTGTATCAAGCAACCCCTGCAGCTGCACAGAACCATTGATCATCACTGGGGCATGAAATAATTCACCAAATGGCTCAACAGTGTGGATATTCTGGACAATAACTTTACAATCATCTGGCATTACTTTACAAACATTTACATACATCTCCTTTAATTTCTCATTTACATCGAGGGTTGATGTTTCAATGCCCACACATCCCCTCACTAAATGCGGGCCACCTCGTTTAAATGTGAACTGCTCTGTTGGTCTTGGCGCTGCGTCTGACCCTGCAGTGGTGTGGCACTGAATCTGGGCCTGCGCTGTTGGCAGTCTCTCTTGAAGTGGCCCGGCTGAAAACAGCCCATGCAAAGATTTTCCTGCCTGCAATGTGCCGTAGTGGAATGTTCAACAGACTGGCAAACATTGCATCTCCTCTGAGGAATTCTTGCTGGCCCCCTGCTTGGTGCTGCAACTGCTGCTGTCTGAGCTTTCTGCTCGAACACTTGACTCAACAGACCAATGAGAGACTGGATACAAACACTCTCTGTTTGAGGAGAGGACGGTGGTGCCATTGCAGCAGCAGGCTCACCTGTGGTTTCAGCTTGGATGGCTTCTGTTGTGGATGTCTGGGCATGGGCTCCAACATGCTTTGGGCGAACAGGTTTTACCTGCGACTTTGTTCTAGCCTCTCTCTGGTGTTCAATGAGGTGTTCCTGAATTTCATTTGCAGTCCACTTTTCAGCTGTTTTGCACTTTAGGACACTCGCAAGCGCTGGATCCGGACAGTGTTTCACCAACATCATTGTGACTTCATGAGAGGGGTCCCCTATGCTCCGTCCCTGCCTGCGCAGACACTCATCCGCAACATCCACGGCTTTATTCAAGCGGATCCAGTAGTCCATTGGGGTTTCTCCGGTCAAAGGAAGCGTGTTGTAAAAATCTGCTAAAGGCATTGAAGAGTAAGTTACTTCACTAAAATGCTGCTTAAGTATATCGAAGACAAGCTGGGAATTTTCAGCAGGCTGCAAAGAAGGCATGCAGCGCAGGGTAACCTTGACAATGTCTCTAGCCTTTCCCATCAGTCTGGACATTATTTCTTGAGAGTACTCTTGTGGTGGCACACCCCTCTTTTTCAGATAGACGTCCATGATTTCCTCCCACTCATGCACCGTGTGCTTATCGGTCCCGTCACCCCTGAAGTATGGTGGCTCTTTGACATCTGTCTTCATTACTAACTTAACTCCAGTCATGTTTAAGTCAGTATGTCCCTGGCCCATGCTCAGACTAGGTGTGGGAGTGGGATGGCTATCTGGACTACCAATAGATTTATGTAGTTGACTTGCGATGTTCTCGCCTATTTGTTGAGCTAACTGTGTAATGAGATGTCCTATGTCTGCAGTGTTTACCCCTGGACTAGGGGGCTCATCAGTGTGCATGTGTGTGAATGAAGATACAGGACGGCCGACTGCACTAACACCCCTCCCTATGCCTGGTAGGTCTCTAAGACTCGGCATGTGCTGTCTGGGTGTAGGTAAATCAGTGACCATGTAAGTGGAGGACAGCACAGGCGTGCCTATTGCATGAGCACCTCTAACAGGAGTTGATTCCATCTCACGCAATAACTTGCCCCTCCCCATACACACTACATCAGCACCCTCATCCATGTTAAACGGCATCTTTACATCATTACCCTCAGCCATTTTAACAAGACTGTAGTGTATTAACCAGTGTTGAAAAATTTTTTTTAGTAAATACCTGAAACTAAATTAACTTAGGAAATTACTCTAGTTTAGATAGATGCATAAGCTACAGTGTTTTCACTTTTATTAGTACTTGGTTTAATGACAGTGTCTCTGAAGTGTTCTACTGCAGCAACCGCCGGCGATCACTCTGGCGATGATCTGACAGGATGATGACATCCGGGTCACGGCACCAATGTAGCCGGAACGCTCTGGTGTCCCGGCCACACCGCGTTGTGTTCTGGTGCAAGGACTGAAGACACTGACGATGATTTCCAACAGGCACTTTATTGCCTTCAATAAAAGAACAAAATGCACATCTGAAGCAGCAATCTTCACTTTTGGAGCAAACCTCTCCCAGTCAGCATACAACAGACTCACTTACATAATATTAGTTCCAAACAAAATACAATAAAATTACTTTTAAAATGAAAGGTCTCGCATCAGGCTATTAGTTTACATTGCACCAAGAGTTAAGAAAGAAAACACAATAGAATTACTATGAAAATGAAATTTGTCGCATTAGGCTATATGAGAACTACAGTATATGCACTTAAAACGCATCAGCAAGATCTCATACTGTTTACAACAAAATATTTCCTAGAGTGGTACAGGGAGTACGTAGCCTACCTTCAATAAAAGAACAAAATGCACATCTGAAGCAGCAATCTTCACTTTTGGAGCAAACCTAACATAAAAGGAGGTAAACTAAGATTTACAAGCTACTCCACATGAAGACACAATGTGAGCTAACATTTTCATATACAAAACCGTGTAACTAGCTCCTTAGCTAACATGTGCTTTCAAAATTCACTTTAGAAACTCAAGAAATATATCAGAACATCTATTTTCACAAGCCCTTGTAATAGTATTCATGTAGGAGCTTAAATGAAGAACTTAAGTGACATTACAACACTTTAAATATCAGCTTTGCTATCGACCTGCATAAAACACGTACCTCTCCCAGTCAGCATACAACAGACTGACGAGAGAACATGAATAATACAGTTAGTACCCTACATGCCACTAGAGGGCGCTCAAACACAAGGAATGGAAGAACTCCCCATACCAGCTATCTGACATAAAGAAAAGAAGGGATTTTGGTGAAATAAACACCACTACTCCTGCACTCCTCCTTATATGAAATAGAAAACAAAGAAAATGCAAAATCTTTTCTCTTTCCCTGTTACATAAGCAAGCGGAGAAAATTGTCAGGGGCTTAATCTTGTTTTAGCTGTTATCATATCTTATAACCCAATAATACAACTGATACCACTATAATCCAAGTTGTAGCATGCATGTTGTTACTACAAAAAAGCCATGGTCTTCAACACAATCAATAAATCAAAAGTGTGAATAAACAACTAATAATTTCACAGTCAAAGAACTGTATTTGCTGTTTTGCTACCAAATATTGCTAATCGCGATTAGCATTCACGATTAGCCACACATCAACTTAATATTGTGCCGAGGTAATTTTGAGGTAATTATGGATGAAATATACATCATCTTGCACATTTACCGATGTACTTTACACTATATAAATATTACAACACACTGAAGTTGGAAATAAAAATACTCTATCCATTCAACAAAAAATAGCGATTAGCAGCAATGCTAACGGACACTTAGAAAAGCTGGCATCAGAAACATATGGTTAACATTGAGAATACACAGAAAAAAAAATGTACGATTTTAAACACTTGTCATCTGCAATATCACATCTTACCCGTGTGGAAATGTCGGGAGCAAGCAAGCATGCTTTTCGAGATTTTCGTTGTTGAAAGTCCTCCTCACAGCAGCAATCCAAGCCATCCAACGTCGCTTTGTAGCATCTGACACCCGTTCTCCCTCAGTTTGTTTTCAAGTAGGAAAAGAAAATAAACTAACACCATTTTGATATGGTCTCTCATGTACATCGTGTGACCGATTACTGCAACCAACAACACAACTTGTACGACGAACTGTCTTGATTATAAGCCTAATGGATCATCAACTCAACACGAATTTCTATACAAACTTGCCTGAGTGACCAGCGGCGTGACCCGATCTCCCACAATGCATTGCGGTAGAATGCTCTACGCCCGAACTCAATACTGTGGGCCATTAGCCCAGGAACTTAAGCCCAGGAACTTTAGCCCAGGTTCCTGGTGGGTTCCTGGTGGGTTTATACTAGTGGGCCAAGTAGCCAACTGACAAAAATTTAAATAAACGCAACATTCCATTAACAGATAAAAAGGCAAGAACAGAAATCCGTAACCGTGGAAACCACCTATTATGATGTGTAAGCACCAGGGCTGGCCCCTGGCCCTACCCCTTGAGGTGGGCCTGTTACTGGGGCAACAGTTCCAGGTTTAGCCCTGTTTAAGCCTGGCCCAGGCTAGTATAAACTCCTACCAGGGCCGGGCTTAAGTTCTAGCACCAGGTCTGGCCCCCAGTATAAACGGGGCTATTGGGACTAATGTTAATGCGTTCTAGAATCTTTGATTTTGTCTTCAAAGTGGTGTGGCCCTTGTGTTTCTCTATGGCTGATGTGTATGAATGAGAAATACTCTGACCAGAGACGGTTGATCAAATTCAGTATCTTTGCTCTG
This sequence comes from Sardinella longiceps, assembly GCA_027497455.2. Taxonomy (NCBI): domain Eukaryota; kingdom Metazoa; phylum Chordata; class Actinopteri; order Clupeiformes; family Clupeidae; genus Sardinella; species Sardinella longiceps. Next base: position 8,191,887 of record JAODXP020000028.1, read on the forward strand.
ATTATTGTTTTTTCCCACATATTTCATGTCCACTATTGATAATAATACAATAATTTCACTGTAATTGCCAGTGTCATACAATCAAAATAACAGTATTTCTTTTCTGCCTTCAGACATTGCCTTCCTTTCAGATCAATAAGTTGGGTGATGCATGTTTTTAATCTAAAGTTCACATTACACGATTTTAGCCACGACACGTCAAAACAAGACACGTCTGCTTTCCAGTGTTCACATTTAACACAGTTTTAGTATCGGGAGTCTCATAGTCAGGCGCGAGGCTGATCTGCGACCTCTGTGTTCACACTACAAGACCTGGGATGTCTTGGTTCAGGTAGGCTATAAATGAGATGGATGGATTTGGTCAGCCTCGAGCAGGGCCGGTTCTAGCCTTTTTGGTGTCCTAGGCCAGATTTCAGTTTTGCCCCCCTTTTCTCAAAATTTATTTATCTATTTTCTTTTATTTTCTAAACTTTTTGTGATTATTTTTTTTTGGTAGATGGCGGCTCTTAGTTTTCCGTCAGTTTTTCGTTTACTTGTGTTTACCTTTTTGCTTTTTGATTTAGTTTGAAAAGTTTAATTAGGCTATGCCATATACGTGCGCTTGCATTTTGAAAAATGCACTCCTCCGACTGACTGCATTCCTACCGTGAGTCGATTGAATGCCTATACCACCTTGGCTGTGATCTGTTGCGGGACCATACCATGGACTATACCCTACACTGGTGGGCTGTGTTGCCACCTGAGAGTGAACAACCCCAACTGCCTGGATCGATAAGATCTCTGTGCACGTGATCTCTCCTCCCTCCTGTTAAGCTGCAGGTATCCCTCTCCCCCTCCACGTCTATGGATCCCTTTCTGTAGGAAGATCCTGAGGGCAACATGGACTTCTTTGGTTTAGCCTAATTGTTCTTTTTAATTGTTCTTTTTAACTTTTATTTATTATTTTTATTGTTTTATTTATTCTATCTTGGACAATCTCTCTCTTTACTCCTCTCTTCTTTTAGCCTTTCTCTGTCTTTTCATTACCACTTTTCAGTACAAATTGTGCACTGCCATGATTATGTATGTGACAAATAAACCTGAACTGAACTGAAATACAAGAGAAAAACTGAAGAAAAAAGGAAGAAATGTATTGTGATGCCCCCCTGATATTTGGCGCCCTAGGCGACCGCCTCGTATGTCTATGCCTAGAACCGGCCCTGGTTCAGTATAACACATGAAACTAAACTCCTTGGCCTGTGTACAGTTTATGGAAAGTTCTCACTGATGAACATTATGCTCTTCTCTGTAGGTCATGTATTTACTTGTGGCCTTGCATGATGGTGATAGTACATGTTTCATTCATTCAAAATATCTTTCCTATATGGATAATGTATTTTGCATGTTATTTGTTAAACATTATTATGAACAAGCTCAAAGGATTGATTGACAGGCAGCCACCACTCCACCAACTTCTGTGTAGGAGACCCTCCTTACCTGCCCACTATGTCACTCTCAGGTCCTCCTCCCCCCTTCATTGGTACACCTACTGTAATGTCATTCAACCTCACTTGGATGTGATCACGGTTGGCATCCTAGATAGCAAGCTATCAGGCAAAAAATTCTTACACCCAGCGGCACTCAATATAATAATATTAACAATATCTGATTGGGTGAATAGTGAATAGATATTTGTTTAGATTTGTGTATTATTTTATACAATACGACTGGTGCATTAAACACAACAAATTAGGCACAACAAACAGTATTACTATGTTTTATTTAATTTTTATTTGCCTGTCTTACTAAATAGTAATTGCTTAAAAATAATCGCTTACTTTATTGAAGCCAAACTCCTTCAGACACCAGCAGATTTCAAAGGAGTGGAAAGAAAATGATCATGTGGATTTTTTTTTTTTTTTTTTTTTACTTATTCTGCCAGATCACTGCCTAGCGGCTCAATTCTCATTTTGTTCGACCACAAAATGAAACTATGTATAAAACGGATGGTCATATCAGATAGACAGGTTGGCACAGAAAAAGTTTCAGAATCCCTGCATTACATTTTTGCATAACATTAAGCACATCTTTCTGAATAAAAAAATACAGAAATAAATTAATAAAGATAGCTTCATTTCAAACTTCTTCCTCTCTTCTGTTGTCTGTTGCCCCAGAGTGAAATGGGCCCCTCCAAGCAACTCTCCCATTTCCTCCAGTAAGAGAAAAATCAACATTTGTCCCTTGTCTAAGACAGCTGACAGCCAAATAGACTATACAGAACAAAATCAGGAGAAGTACCACTCCCAATATGATATATATCAGTGTGGTGGTCCAGAAAGCGTATAGATACAGGGTCTTGTCGCAGTAAGGCAGCAGGGCTGTTTGATTGTAGTCAGTAGTAATGTTGTAGTTCGGGGGGTAGATAGAGTAAATCCAAATACTGCCTGGAATATAGAACAGAGTGATGGTCTGATTACTGTCAATAATGATGAATAAAGTTGGAGTGACGTGGTGGTTATTTGACTGTAGTAGACACCATGTGCAATCAATATCTGTTGTACAAATAGTAGTCAGAGCATAGCAAAAAATAAAATTATAGGCACATGCTTCTGCCTGGGTTTTATAGGTGAATGCCACTTACCCGTTATAAACCAGCAGCCCAGGAGCAAAGATACTACCTCTTGTTTAGTAGAGAAGTATCTGACAACAGCATGAGACAGTTTGAGGACACCAAATACGATTAGAAACACTGGGAGAAGCGGCTGCTGAGAACAGTCGTGAAAGTAGAGCCCACCTGTGTGTGTGTGTATGTGTGTGTATGTGTATGTGTGGAGAGAGTGAGTGAGAATGAAGTGTGTGTGTGTGTGTGTGTGTGTGTGTGTGTGTGTGTGTGTGTGTGTGTGTAAGTAAGAGAGACAGAAAGAGAAGAAAGAGTGAGTGTGTGTGGTTGTGGAACAAAAGAAAAGCCCCCAAAGTCAGTACACTAATAGACTAAAAACTCAAAAGGACTGAAACAGTTAAAATCACCAAAGTTATGTGTCAAGTTTAGACCCAGTTGTTGTACGTTTGCAATGGAAAAAAGGGTTGTTCTTAAGTATATCAGTTCAATGGCCCTATTTTTTGATCCATGGCGCATCCTCTTAAGTCTATGGGGCATGTGACAATATGGGTGGTCCTTAAGCGGTTTGCTATTTTGAGGACAGGAAAAATTAAACTTCGCGCTGGCGCAAAGTTCAAAAGGGTTGGACTTACGATACCAAATTATTACCAAAAATTGCTATCACACCAGCAGATTTTCCCCTTGAACATTTAAGGAAATGAAAACATTGAATAGCTCACATCCGGCCTAGTAATAGTCATAGCCATAATGGCTCTGGTAATATTAAATGGATGTCTACAGGCTGCACAAGACACAGATGAAGCTGATTTTGTCCTGGTTAAATATCTCGGAATATTCATTCAATGTTAGTAGAGAAAACGAAAGTAAACATGATTCTCCATTCAACATCTCTCCCTCTTATAACCGTAACGTTTTTTTCTGTTGTAGGCAAATAAATTGTGTTTAACAACGTCTTAATGTTGTGGCCTTCGTTGATATGCTGGAACGAGGACTGCATTTCCTATTGCGTTGTGTGCCCACAAAATTGCATTTCAGGAATGATGAATGACCCGGTTTTTCCCGGGCCTTTTTTCTTTGTCTGTATAATAGCATCTGTAACGGTTTGCGCTTAGCCACACCTTCGACACCCCTTTGAGGGTGCAAAGTCATCAACGTGAATTTCTTGACATAAAAACGAATGATGCGCTTGAACAGAATAGGAGTGACAGTTTTGGCCAGTTGCAAAAGCACATTGCGCCATGTGCATGATAGGGCCCCAAGAGTGGCACAGTCTAAGAGGCATACATTTAAATCCATATACATGGTTGTGTGAGCTCACAGTTGTTGCAAGTCTGTCCTTCTTATCAACAGATAAATAAATAGCTAATAACTAATACCATCAATGCAGAAGAAATCACCACCTCACCCATAATGATGTGGACAATAGCCAGAAGATAACAAAGGCTCAAAACATTTTTCTGTTCACTTCTTTGAATGTTCCCTGTTAATCCACTTTCCTGCAAGGCAGAAGATTCTTCTAGATTACACTCTTCAGGTATGCTGAAAGATGTAACCTGTGGAGATGTCATATCAGGTTGCATTTGTAGTCTTGTATGCAGTTTTCTCAACTGGAACAGAAATAATCAAAGTCGATTAATGTTGCTTTGTAGCAGCATATAATGGAGTCCATTATATTGCTAAAGCTCTCTCTCTCTCTCTCTCTCTCTCTCTCTCTCTCTCTCTCTCTCTCTCTCTCACACACACACACACACACACACACACACACACACACACAAACACATATAGTACACACACACACACACACACACACACACACACACACACAAACACATATAGTACACACACACACACACACACACACACACACACTGCCAGTGATATTTAGTCTCAGTGTATGATTCTCACCCAAAGAGTCCAAGCAAGGCAAGATGCACCCAAACTGATGTTATTCCTCCTCTAATGTCCCTTGTAATGTTCAGGTATTAATTTCCCCTGCCATGGAAATTGTGTAACTGTGTTATCAATGTAAACAATAAACCTTGAGAAGTTAGTGGTTATTCTGGTTTTACCATGAGTGTTGTTTGGCACAACACCGAGTGGAGAGCCGCTTGACCTCATGGTAAAAAACAGCATAATTACCAGACTATTATTTGCATGGTAATACCAGCATAATCACCAGACTATTTGCATTTATACGGCTGAACATAGAGGCTGGGAGCTTGTTAATCTATAGATTTTATAAACTATCCCTGTCATCCAGAGGCCCTGTAGTTTTTGTATATGTGGTTGAATTTGGAAGTGTGACTGAGCGAGGGTGAAGTGTGTGTGTTTGTGACCAGGGGAGGTCAGGTTTACCAGAACAGTGCAAGCTTGGCTCAATGCCTGCCATTTCAGATGTTCGTTCAGGAAGCTCAAATATGGAGGTTGGTGGAATATTCTCCTTTTGGACCTTGTTGAAAACTTGTGGTCATTTATATTGTAACTAGAAAAGCATTCAGATAGCACAGACCTCCGCCAAGATAAAATTCTCTTACATCTACAAACCGTGACTTACTGTATCTTCTACGACATGAATTTCATCAGAACTTTATATTTTAATCCGGCAAATCTGGCTGTCTATTCTACAGTATACGAGTGTGTGTGTGTGTGTGTGTGTGTGTGTGTGTGTGTGTGTGTGTGTGTGTGTGTGTGTGTGTGTGTGTGTGTGTGTGTGTGTGTGTGTGTGTGTGTTCCAGGCAGCACAGCCTAAAAAGCACTATACTTCAACTCTATTCCTAAACCTACCTCCTCAAACCTCATCCTAAACTGAGGGGAGTAGTGGGATTAGTTACCCAACCCAATTCTGTATGAGAGAGATTTAACCCTCCTTACATGCCCAGTATATCATGCTTTGAGACATTTCAATGCTTCCTCCTCCCCTATCTCCTCTCACACCTAATGTAAGGTCATTCCCCTTTATCAATAGGGGGGATGCTAGTGAACCTCCCTTGCACATGGTCACTGCTGTTTGGACCATGGCTACCAGGCAAAACATTCTTACACCCAGCACTCACTGTCAATAATCTGATTGGGCGAACTAGTGAATTGGTAGGCCTATTTGTTACGTGGGATTTATATATTATTTCATATGACCAGTGCACCAGACATAACTGTAAGACAAAAAGTGCATAAGACTAAACGGTATCATTAGATATGTAAATTTTATTTTCCTGTCTTATTAGTAATTGCTTAAAAATAGTCATGATTTATTTTATTAAAGCCAAACACTTGCAAAGGCCAGGAAATTTTGTAGGAGTGGACAGAAAATGCTAAAATGGTTTCAGTAAAAGTGTTTTTTTTTCCTACTCATTTTGCTGGAACAACAGAGGGAGCGTATAGCCAGGGAGGATTAGCCTGGTTTTGCCTTCCTGTGTACTTTCGCTCGACAATCATCTTCCTCCATGACTCTCCATGACACCATTCGCATGGATCAATTCCATAGCGAACTAAAAAGCAAGCAGGATTGGGAGATTACATCGGGTTTCTGCTGTTGTAGCGTAGCTTACTTCACAACCAAGCTGGTGCATACATTTAATGATTGGGTGAAACCAGATTTAATAATTTACTTCTATAGTTCACACCTCCAGCTTGCAATCATTTGTCAATGGAAGCGGCCCCAAACCTTTGAATCACATTACAGTAAACAAAGTCCTTAATTTAAGATGGCTCTGTTTCAAACAACTTCTTTTTAAATTCTGTTTGTTGTGGGCTGATCCAAGTAACTCTCCCATTTCCTCTTCAAACAGAAACCTCAACATTTGCCCCTTGTCTAAGAAGGCAAAGAGCCAAAATGATTTCACCTCCACCACGGGTGTAAAGCAGGAGCAACACCAGTCCTAATATATAAATCAGGGTGGTGGTCCAGAAAGCATAGAGATACAGGGTCTTGTGGCAGTAAGGCAGCAGGGCTGTTTGATTGTTGCTAGTAGTAATGTTGTTGTTGTAGTTTGGGGGGTAGATAGAGTTAATCCAAAGAGTGCCTGGAATAAAGAATAGAGTGATGATAACGATGTGTACGATAGCCAGAAGATAAAAAGGTATATAAGCAATTTCCAGTTTATTTTGAATGTTCTCTTTTAATCCACTTCCCTGCAAAGCAAAACATTTTTTATTTATAGATTACACTCTACAGGTATGCTGTGGGCTTGAGTTACATAGGCTACACATTTTAAATTATTCATAATTTTTTAATAAGGATTATGTTAACAGAATAACCTGCGGTGATTCTTCTTTCATCGTTTGAGTGGAGGATGCTGTGGCTGGTTGCATTTGTAGCCTTGCATACAGTTTTCTCTACTGGAACAGAAATAATCAAAGTCGATTAATGTTGTAGATTTTCTAATTCTATGGCCTAGGGAACAAGATTTGTGTTTCTAGTATTTTCTGACCAACATCACACCATTGAGGGTCAGGGGCAGTTTAACATGTCTTTGATAACAGGAAGTTTACATTTTTATTCTTGCTTTTTTTGTTTTGAAAAAACATAGAATCCAGCAGTTAACTCTACGCCATACCTTAAATCTTCTAAGCCACTGCTCATGATGAAAAGCAATAATGCACTAAATGGTTTCAAAAAAATATCAGAATCTAGGACCAAAGTTTAAGTTTTCACTGCAGTAACAGCCAAGTGTTAGTCTATTATATTGCTAAAACTAACACACACACACACACACACACACACACACACACACACACACACACACACACACACACACACACACACACACACACACACATTTAGGTGTATTTTGTCTCACCCCAAGTCCAAGACGAGATGCACCCAAATCAGAGAGGATTCAAGCCCAAATGTCATCTCTTTGTGATGTCTTCCCTAATGTCTCTCGTGATGTTCAGGTATTCATTTTCCCTGCCATCCCTTTTAAAGTCCTAATTATGAAAAGAAAAAAAAAATAATAATGATGATATGCCCACTTCCCTGTTATTGTTGTAGTTTCCCCATCCACATCAAGGACTTCTCTTTGAGCATCTGCGTTGATTAAACCAATGATGACTTGTGTCAATGTATCAATGAAAGCACTATCATGAAAGGATTACATACTGATTTGTGACAATATATGTGTATGATGTGTGAACCTCACTTGCACATGGTCACTGCTGTTGCCATCCTAGGGCCATGGCAACCAGGCAAACATTCTTACACCCAGCATTCTTGTTATCAGGAATTTGAAGTCCTTGCATGTACTATGTGCTTAATGTATCAATGTGTGTGTTTACTGAAATCTACAATCACGAGTGTTTGATATCTGTATGTAATACTCAGACAATCATTATGCCCTGAAACTAAATATTGTCCTAAAAAGTATCTATCATATCTCTGGAGCGGTATGATATATGAGAGAAGACGTATAAAACGTAAAAGAAATATGCAACTCAAATTTAAAAGAAGCTAACCTGTTCGGTTTGGGTATTACTTTCAGTTGAAAGTAGATCTGACAAGGTTGCTTATTGTTGTTATAGTATACAAACATTCTGAAAGGCATTCATATGGAACGGTAATCAGTTATTAGATGAGTTATTTTGTGGAACTCACTTCCAAAGTAGCCAGTTATCTGTTGAAATAATGGCCACCTAGCAGCCAATCAGAGAAGAGAATGGTGTATCTGAAGGGAGATAATATTTTATCATGAGCTGGTGCACAGCAGACATAACTAACTGACTACAACATAGTGACATAAGACAAAACAGTATCATTGGATATGTAATTTTAATTTGCCTTTCTTAGTAAATAGTAATTGCTTAAAAATATTAATGATTTATTTGTATTGACAGCAAAACACTTGCAAACACCAGCAGATGATTTCAGTAAAAATGTTTTGTTTGTTTTTTTCTACTCATTTTGCTGGAACAACGGAGGGCGTTGCAATCTTTCGTCAATGGAAGCTGTCCCAGACCCTTTTGCAAAGTGAAAGCGTAGACTAAGGGAGGATAGGTGGGAATTCAACAGACAGAAAAAAATTGAGAATCACATTACAGTAAATAAAACAACGTCCTTAATTTGAACGAAAAAAAGAAAGAAAGGAGGATGATTCTGTTTCAAACTTCTGCTTTTAAAATTCTGTTGTCTGTTGTCCCAGAGTGACATGCATGGGCCAATCCAAACAACATTCTCATTCCTTTTCAAGCAGAAACCTCAACATTTGCCCCTTGTCTAAGACAGCAAAGACCTAAAAGGATTCCACCTCCACAGGTGCAAAGCAGGAGCATTCCCAGTCCGGATAGTATATATACCAGTGTGTTAGTCCAGAAAGCATAGAGATACAGGGTCTTGTGGCAGTAAGGCAGGAGGGCTGTTTGATTGTAGACAGTAATGTTGTTGTTGTAGTTTGGGGGGTAGATAGAGTAAATCCATACATTGCCTGTAATACAAAATAGAGTGAATGTTGTGTTATGTGGGACTACACACACACACACACACACACACACACACACACACACTACAATGGGCAGTAGGAGTTGAGCAATAGGACCATAGGTAACGCACCAAAATAGTCCTTACCTAATATTTAGTAATGGCATGTGTTATGTTGTTACATGTCAAAGATAGCAAGACTTTATTCTGACGCAGTGCCCTGAAAAGTAAAATCGCTAGGTGACTGCGGTTTTGGCTCTCGATTGTCTTTCGGAAGCTTTGGATCCACTTGGTACTATAACGATCCTAAACACTGAATGGTAGAATGGTGGCACTTGTAATGTACTTGCTTGAGAATAAGCGTCGATTCAATTTCAGTGTAAAGATCTATCTTTTCCATGTTTTCTGATGATTGAAGACCATTTACTTTTCTCTTCCGTGAACTCCAATTGGTTTTTATACACCCTGAATTTACTGTGATGGCGAGTCAGTCCCTGGAACCCCGAGACACCCCTTGAACTGTTGACCCCTCCCTGTTGGACCCCCTGGAAACTCTCAACCCTCCCTGGATCATTTCCCCAGATAAGCCCCTCACATATACTGACACCCTTTACACCCTACACACCCGGGTTTTGGACAGTTTCTTTTAATATTTTATTTGATACTTTTCTTTTCATTTGATACTTTGAACCTTCTGATTTATTATTTTTATTTATTATTTATTCATTGATATTTAACATTTTGTGTCATTCTTGGTATTTGTTGATATATTGATTACTGTTGAAAACCCAAAGAAAAAGAAAAGAACAATCTATTTATAATAAATTTATTTAATACTATTTCTACATTTTAAACATGTGTTGTTGTCAAGTTACTTCCCCCCTTTAGTCGAGCCTACAGTAGACTGGCCTATATAATTTAGAAGCACCTCCATTCTTAGTTTAGTTTAATTTAGAGCTAGAGGGGTGCTACATGAGGTTTGGTTGTGTTGGGAGCATTATGTAATGCCTGAATGGTTACTTTGTTGATTGTTTGGGTCTGGAGCCTGGATTGTTTGGGATTCCAGTTTGTGTAGTGCTGGCATGAGTTTATGTTAACTCGTGTCAATGTGTTTCTTGTGAAACGAGGGAGAATTGGTGGTGCATATACCACCATGGCTGTTATTCGACTGCTGACATACACCCTGTGCTATCAATATCTGTTGTATGAATACAGCATGGTGAGAGCATATGGCAATAATAAATAAAATACACATGCTTCTGCTTGGGTTCTTTCAGTGAATGAGACTTACCACACATAAACCAGCAGAACAGGAACAAGGATAGGACAATGAACAGCGGCATGACTGCCAAATGTTCAGTCGAGAAGTATCCGACAACGGCATGAGCCAGCTTGAATACGCCGAATACGATTAGAAAAACTGGGATGAAGGACTGCTGGGGACAATCATGAAGGAAGATCCCACCTGTGTGTGTGTGTGTGTGTGTGTGTGTGTGTGTGTGTGTGTGGGAGGGAGAGAGAGAGAGAGAGAGAGAGAGAGAGAGAGAGAGAGAGAGAGAGAGTTGTAGCAAGTGAAGCATCTGGTCATGTAGATTGCATTCACAAATGTTTGTGAAGAAAAAAAAATGGGTCTATTTACAGTATAATTTCAAGAGTGGCACAGTCTGCTGCATAAAGTTAGGTCCATATACTGTATATGGTTGTGTGAGTTCACAGGAAGACTGGCTTCATAATCAACATATAAATAAGTTGCTAATGAATAACTAATACCATCAGTACAGAACAGAAAAATTCACCTCACCTATAATGATGTGGACAATAGCCAGAGGATAAAAAATTCTGACAGCATGTTTCAGTTTACTTCTTTGAATCTTCTCTTTTAATCCACTTTCCTGCAAAGCAGAACATTCCTCTACATTACACTCTTCAGGTATGCTGTAGGCTTGAGTAACACACATTTGAAATTATTCATAATTTTTAATAAGGGTTGTGTTAACATAATAACCTGTGGTGATGGTTCTCCAACATTCATAGTTTGAGTGGAGGAAGCCATATCTGGTTGCATTTGTAGTCTTCTATACAGTCTTCTCTACTGGAACATAAATAATCAAAGTCGATTAATGTTGTAGATTTTCTAATCCTAGGGCCTAGGAAAATGCATTTCCAGCATTTTCTAACCAACAACATCAAACCAGAAATCTTCTAAGCCATCTCTCATGATGAAAAGCAATAATGCACTACATGGTTTCAATATATAATCTCAGAATCTAGAACCAGTTTAAGTTTTCATTGCAGTATGGCCAGGTGTTTAGGACTCCATTATATCGCTAAAGCTAACACACACACACACACACACACACACACACACACACACACACACACACACACACACACACACACACACACACACACACACACACACACACACACATTTTGGTGTATTTTGTCTCAGTGTATGAGTCTCACCCCAAGAGTCCAGGCAAGATGCACCCAAATGTCTCCTGTGATGTCTTCCCTAATGTCTCTTGTAATGTTCAGGTATTCATTTTCCCTGCCATCCCTTTTAAAGTCCTAGTTATGAAAAAAAAGAAAGAAATGATATGCCCACTTCCCTGTTATTGTTGTAGTTTCCCCATACATGCCAAGGACTTCTCTTTGAGCATCTGCCTTGATTAAACCAATGATGAATTGTGTCAATGTATCAATGAAAGCACTATCATGAAAGGATTACATACGGATTTGTGACAATATTCTGTTGGTGTGTGAGCCATGTAAACTCCTCTTTCCCAATTAACATCAAATAATTCACCGCAGTCCGGTATCGGAATAGTCCCTGCATGTACTATGTGCTTAATGTATCAATATGTGTATTTACTGAAATCTACAATCACAGTTTTGATATCTGTATGTAATACTGAGACAACATAAAGCTCTGAAACAAAAATATTGTTTTAAAAAGATTGTCATACCCACTGGAGGGTATGACATGAGAGGAGACTCAGGGACATGAGAGGTGAGATGCAACAAACAGGAGAAACTTTATCTTTTCTTATTCCTGTCTGCCAGTAATGCTATGGGCTACTTTATTGACAACTTCATACACTTTAAGCAATACAATCCAAACATCAGCAAAGACGGTAGAGATTCACAGCAGTGAGAGAAGATGTTATGTGGATTCAATGTGCAAGAATAGTTTTTTTTCCCCGAAATCTCATTATCGTTGCACTGGGAACACAGAGAACAGGTGGGGATTGAAAACTCCCCACCATTTTACTTTAAGTGCAGAACAGTGGAAAGAAAGTTTGACAACAACTACATTACAGTATAGTGACATCCTTATTCTGAATAATTGAAAGAAATAAAGGTACTGTACGTTGACTCATTCCCTCTTCATGCAGGAACATCAATAGTTGTCTCTTTCCCATAACAACAATAACCAAAAAGAACCAAAAGAAGCAGGAGCAATATCAGTCCTAATAGTATATATGTCAGTGTGGTGGTCCAGAAAGCATAGAGATACAGGGTCTTGTGGCAGTAAGGCAGCAGGGCTGTTTGATTGTAGACAGTAGTAATGTTGTAGTTCGGGGGGTAGATTGAGTAAATCCAAATACTGCCTAGAATACAGAATAGAGTGATGGTCTAATTACTGTAAGCAATATTGCAGAAGGAGTGGTGTTGGTGGTGGATATTGCCATGGCTGTAACACTATATTTATACATGTTACTGTAAAGAGCAAAAAATAAAAATGATAATATACATGTTTCTGTTTAGGATCAAGGCAGGTAAATGGTAGCCTGACATAGCCCGCCCATAATACGAATGTTCATCCGTATCCATGGTCTGGGAACGGTCCTCTGGGGCGTGTTTACATCGGTAGAGAGTCTACCGGCCAATAAGCGAAGCTGATTAGACGAGCTGTCCAATTGTTTCAAACCAGAAGTGAATGCCCTCCCCTCCGCAGTATAATCGCGTCAGGTTAAAGAACCTCCAGACCATGAATACGGATGAACAGCAGTATTATGGTCGGGCTATGTCAGGCTAGGTAAATGGTGCTTACCACATAGAAACCAGCAGAATTGGAATACGAATAACAGGATGTACAGGGCTTTGATTATTACATGTTGAGTATGGAAATATCCAACGACGGCATAAATCACATTGAAGACAGCAGATACGATCAGATGCACTGGGATGAGAGGCTGCTGGGGACAATCGTGAATGTAGAGCCCACCTGTATGAGTCAGTGTGTGTGTGTGTGTGTGTGTGTGTGTGTGTGTGTGTGTGAGAGAGAGAGAGAGAGAGAGAGAGAGAGTTTGACGGAGAGTGATAGAGTGCATAAAACCATGTTTGGGTAAACTGTAGCTTCTGGCTACTATAGATAACACCTCTTTTGTGTGTGTGCGTGCGTGTACATGTTAACTCTCAGTGAATGAAAACCTGGTCTCCTATCATGCATTTAAGCCCTTGCACAAACGCTTACATCAAAATGATCAATGCCCACATCATAGTCATAACACCCCTCCCCCCATTTGCTAACAAATAATTACCTAACTAGAAAAGCGATCAGAGAGCGCAGGCCTCCGCCACGGCAATGTGGTCACACACAATATAAATTCCAGATCATGTTCTGATCGCCACCAAAATCGTATCAGTTATTACTTGTCCCAATATACACGTTGTCCAGAATTTTCATCAAAATCCATGGAGTACTTTTCGAGTTATGCTGTACACAGCCAGACAGACACACACACGGACACACGCCAGCGAAAACATAATCTCCATGGTGGGGGTAATAAAACACTATTACTATCAATATAACACTATAACAAAGAAAACACCTCACCCATGACAATGTGGGGGGCGACAGTCAGGAGAAAAATACCCCCCACATCATTGTTCCCTTTGGGTTGACTGTTGTTCACTGTGGCCCTCCTGACCTGCAAGGGAACGTTCATCATATTACAGTATTTTGGGTTGCTGAAACATACACATGCTTGAAATTTGTGATTTCAATAAGCATTATGTTACCTGGGTAACCTGCCGGGGTGTTTCTACATGTTTGATGGCTTGACTGGAAGATGTGACACACACCGCGGGATGCATTGGTCAGCCTCAGCTAAAAGTTTTCATACAGTATTTGTATTTATATTTTGACAAAATTATGTTTTTTGGGGGGGCCACAAATTGCATACTCAGCCATTCCAACATCTTCAGTGGAGAACAGTCAGAGTCATATGCACTTACTGCAGGATATATCTGATAACAGGAGGTTTACAGTCTTTCAAAAACATTGAACCCAACAATTCCCTAATGTGATCTTTCTCTACAATTGAAGAACTAAACATTTTTGAAAGTTTGTCTTTAAATTTTGTTTTTCAGTAAGGAAACATTTCAATTGTGTTGTTGTTATATGTAAAAATAATGAAAAGCAAAAGAAGGTAAAAAACAAAAACAAATGTGAACCCAATGATATATCGTAAAAAAAAAAAAAAAAACGGAATATAAAAAAATTTCATTATTATTGGAATAATTATCTCACTATGTAGACAATGTTGAAATGAAAGCGAACGCACACACAGACAGACACGTTCTGGGTTATTTGTGTCAGTAAATGACTTTGACTCACCTCAAAAGTCCAAGGCAAGCTCCCAAAATGTCTCTTCTTGTTATGTTTAAGTACAGTATCATTTTCCTTACCAAACCTTTTTATATCCTCTTGACTTCATATAAACCATGTGTTAGCTTCCCTGTCTGATGTTATTAGTTCTCTCACCATGTTAAAGACTTCTCTTTAAATATTTGCTTTGATTAGGTTGTGGGAGAACTCTGGCACATTCAACCTATAGTTCTGCTACAGCCCTTCTCATACTTTAAATTAGGCCTTATTATTTTGAATCTGCTGATACTGTAGCTTTGTTAGCAGGCTATCTTACTAATTGCATATTCAAGTGAAATGCAGAATCAGTATTAAGATACAGTATGCACCAAATACATAGCAGTAATAAATAGTAGCCTAATAGTCACGCAAACTAAATACACTAATAAAAAATGATAGCCAGATAGAGAAATTACAAAAGAAAACTAACCATTGCTAGTGTTGAATGAAGTTTAATCAATCAAAACTTTGTGTAAAATTCAAAAACGTTAAGACATTTTTGCTCCCCTTAAACAATGCAATTTGATGGAGATACATTCCAATCACATTAAACAAAAACTCAATATGACATTGGCCTGTGTTCAATAATGAAGTCTTGGGATTCAATATTCACACACACTAGAATATCTAGTGCTTTACTCTGGCCAGCAGAGATATTAACACAAATGGATCTTTCATTTGTTACAATATTGACAAAACATACCGACATAGATAGACATTGAAAATACTGTATGAAACGGTTGCCACTTTGTTGGTGTTTGGATACGTTCCCTTTGGTTAACTTTATGAGGTCACAATGGATTGTTGCCATGGCAGTGTAATTTGTACAACAAAGAGCCGCTGTGGAATCACAGATCCGTCAGGCAGTAGCTGGAGGAAGTCTCCACATAGATACAGCCCCGGGATCGGAGATACGATTGGCTGCTCTGAATGTCAATCATTCTGTTCCGACTTCTTTCAGTGTCTTCGCTCTGAAGTCGACACCCACCCAATAAGGTGTCCCAAACCAAGCCATGACTCCAAAGCTATATAGAAACATACACACACACACACACACGCACGCACGCACACACGCACGCACGCACGCACGCACACACACACACACACACACACACACACACACACACACACAGAGAGAGAGAGAGAGAGAGAGAGAGAGAGAGAGAGAGAGAGAGAGAGAGAGAGAGTTCATAACTGACTACATGCAAAAAACACACACTACAAAAAAAAACAACAAAAAAAAAACACACATTCTGCTCTTTTACCTCTATGTTTATAGGTGATTGAGGGCGTCTTCTGTAGAAAATGGCCTTTGTGTTGAACTCCGGACTTGCATCCCCCTTGAACACACCAGTCCTTATTGTGTCTTCTTCACAACGAATGACAGCATACACATCTGGGGCTGTAGAATACAGACACACACACACACACACACACACACACGCACACACACACACACACACACACACACACACACACATACACACGCAATTAGATTTTTGCTTACTTACTTACAATTGTCAAAACATAACACAAATAAAACTGCAATGTTGCTGTTTGGAAGACTGTAAAATGAATTATAGTAACAATTTTTGTTTTTATATATTACTACTACTACTACTACTACTACTACTACTACTACTACTACTACTAATAATAATAATAATAATAATATTGGTAACATTGCCAACATTGCCACTTTGTCCTCCTGACCTGTGTGTTTAGGCTGTCCGAGGCCCGAGGCGCGGCGCAGGTGCACTGTGGTGACCAGACAGGGCTGAGGCAGGCAGCACTGCCATAGGGAGGGAGGGGGCAGCTCCTCTTTCAGCTCCCTTAGTATTAGACAAGACACACAAGATAGAGTAAGTCTGGGCCTGGCCATTGCCTTATGCAATTACACTCCATTCTCATCTCACACACAAACACATGCACACACACACAAACCCTCACACACACACACACACACACACACACACACACACACACACACACACACACACACACACACACACACACACACACACACACCTGAGCTGGACGTGTGAGTGAGAGAAGAGGCGGAGCAGGAATCTGCCGGTGGCCCCTGGCTGGAAAGTGGTGGGCAGGAGGACGTAGCGACCGGGGGGAAGCGTCACGCGGAGGGCCACACTGCGGGAGTCCATGTACACGGAACTGGCTGCCTGCTCCCCGACACAATGAACCCGACTCACACGGTTGACCTCCACCTGCCGGGAGGAGAAAACACACACACACACACACACACACACACACACACACACACACACACACACACACACACACACACATTCTAATGTTCTTTCTTTAAAGTTCTTTCCACTCAATCTGAATGTTTTTACTGTAATGTAATGATTATTAGTAGTATGTCATTCTTTTAAGTTCATTTTTCATACTCACTTTCAGTATTTCAAATCCGATGGGGAGGTTTTCTCCTCCACCCTCCTTTCTCTTCATCCTCCTATCCTCCTGCTGAAGACAGATCAG
>JAODXP020000028.1:8214052-8244052 GCA_027497455.2 Sardinella longiceps
AATCACCTGGGAGTGCCAAAGATAGACAGAAAGAGAGAGAGAGAGAGAGAGAGAGAGAGAGAGAGAGAGAGAGAGAGAGAGAGAGAGAGAGAGAGAGAGAGACGTACATGAATTATGATTATCAGTTTTTCATCCACCATTCTTCCTCACTGACTCTCTTCCACTCCCTCTTTGGCTAAATCCCAGTCAATAAACTGATCCATAACTGTGTAAATAGTCGATCACACGAAGAACTATAACTGTAATGACATAAATATTGCTTTTATTAATATGAATGACAGCGTCCACACTCCAAACAATAACGACAGCAACTGTGCAACGATATCATCGGGATTCAGAGCAATTTTTAGAACGATAAAAGCTTAACAGCCATTGAGAAACCATGGAATTTTAGACATTCGCATGATGACAGGCCTACATTATTGTTTGTCAGTGAGTATCGTTATTGTTTTTGTTAACGGACAAATTTGTTGCGGACAAATGAAGACTCATTCTCACCTTCTTCCAGAGGGAGGGTTCGGAGGCTAGACAGGAAGTGGCTGCCACCATCCAGCAGTTCCCCAGGCTGCCCTGGTGCAGGTCTCGCGTGCTGATGCCATCCACAAAGAGGCGAGGGTCTTTACACAGCTCCTGAGGAAACATGGATGAAGCCTCAGGTTAACAGCAGTTAACAGAGAACAGTTTCACTTCAGCATAATTACATACTATTATGAAGCACCCATTGCAGTTGCATGTAGATACAGTGCTAAGTATATGCTTTTTAAACACATACACACACACACACACACACACACACACACACACACACACACACACACACACACACACACACACACACACACACACACACACACACACACACAGGTTTAAGACAACTGAGTCCTCTCTACAGAAGCCCAAACCCATTTTTATAACATAAAGGTCATGATTTGCTGACATTATTTCCCACTGAAGATAGTTATTAATGACATTAATAAACTACAGAAAATGGAGGTATAAGCCTAATTACAAATTGCATTGCATTACTGAATGCTTTAACAAGATTGATGTGGAAGGCTTGTGAACTCTTGTGTTGTGGTCCAAATCTCTGGGTTGCTTGCTTATTGCAGGGCGTGGTCTCCCTGACGGAATTTGACATCTGACTTGTGGAAGAGTGAGATCCTATCTAGCTTGAGCTGTTGATCTGAGCTTGGACACTTAAATGCTCTTGGTCAGCTTCCTCAAGTGTCATGTTACAGTCAATATACACACATGTGAACACACACACACACACACACACACACACACACACACACACACACACACACACACACACACACATAGAGAGAGAAGTAGACTCTATGCCTCTATAAAAGTTTCAAAGATCCACAAGTCATATGCACTTATATGCAGTTGAACACACACACACACACACACACACACACACACACACACACACACACACACACACACATAGAGAGAGAGAAGTAGACTCTATGCCTCTATAAAAGTTTCAAAGATCCACAAGTCATATGCACTTATATGCAGTTGAACACACACACACACACACACACACACACACACACACACACACACACACACACACAGAGAGAGAGAGTGAGAGACAGAAGTACACTCTATACCTCCATAAATGCTTCAAAGACCCACAAGTCGTATGCACTTCCATGCACTTGAAGTCACATAAATAGTAAAAGTATATGTGTGCATACAGTATATGTGTACATGTGTTTAGTGTGTGTGTAATATGTGTGTGTAACCCCAAAGGGGGGTTAGCGGACAGGCAGATGACAGATGTCAAGCTGGCACTTGACGCCTAGCGGACGCAGCCTTAAAATACCTACGCATTGCAATAAGAACATATGGCCATTAATCCTTCAAGCAAGGCCACCCAGACAGTGCATGTGAACACCACTATAAATCCTGTTTGTCTTTTAGGGAAATACCCTGGCACACACACACATGTATACACACACACACACACACACACACACACACACACATGCACAATGACACACACATACACCCCAAACACACACACACAATGACTCACACATACACCCAAAAAAGCACACATACCGGTGCCGACACACACACACACACACACACACACACACACACACACACACACACACACACACACACACACACACACACAACACAACACACACACACACACAAAAACAATCACACACAAATTTGACCCTGTTCCATCCTTTCCAACATCAGTGCAAATACATGCTCACACACACACACACACACACACACACACACACACACACACACACACACACACAGACAACACAAACATGTACATGTACATCACATACTCGTCATGTTCGTGGACACATCTCACCACAGTTACCATCTCATCACCTTCTCTCTCTCTGACACATTCAGCATTACATGTATCACACATGCCCACACATGAACATACAAACAGATCACACCCTCCTGGCTCCTAACTGTGACCTTTCCTTGACCCCTAACAGCTACCTTAGGGAGTCAAACACCCAACCTGGACATCCCTAAGATCATTATAAGGCAAAGAACCTGAGAGGTTTGTTTATGCTCGCAGCGCTCGTTTATAGTAACCAACACCCCGCCAGGCACCCGTAGTATTGTTATTTTTGCCTTTTGCGCTGGCCGCAGGGCCGACTGATACGCCAGAAGCCGCCTCTATTTCAGGGCCACGGCTCTGAATTTCTGAGGCCGGCCTTCCAACATTAACACGACGGCAAAAATATTCACAGATGCATTCTGGAGGCCCACGCCCGACGCCCAGATTTGATCCTGCACACTCCGGCACAATCCACTGCTATTTTAACACAGTTTTTTTTTTAATGTGTCCCTAAGACTTAGGCCTACATACACTTTGTAGCTGCCCATCCAAACCACCTCCAACCACTAACACCCCCCCCACCTCCCTAGTGATGCCACCAGCTTACTAAATCCACACACACACGCGACGCACACACTCTGATGCAGGTTGGGTTTCGCTGGGCTGACGCCGGTGGACCTCGCGAACGAGGCTGGAATTAAACGCAACTTTAATAATAAAACCTGCTGAGGGAGCAGAGAGGAGCAGCCTGAATTTAGACAGGGGGGGCAGAAAAGGGAGAGAGAGAGAGAGAGTGGATAGGATTCGTGCCTGACGATGGGCAAAAGGCCGTGAACCTGCAGCTCTGCCAGTTTGCCCCTCGCTAGAAGGACAGGCGCCAGAGAGAGAGACAGAGAGAGAGAATGGAGCCCACCTGCGGTATTTACCTTGGCTTTGAATCATGACTGTGATACTAAATATCACAACCACACTTACTCCGGGCAGTTAGAACCCTGATGTAACATTGTCCAGATCATGACTTTGCTAAAAATCGACTCGATCAGATTACCGTCTGAATCACCTTATCAAATTACTAATTTTGACTCTAATGCAATGCACAGTATGCTCAGTCAGAGGGTTTTTATGTTGTTGTATCCGTTGGTACTACTTGGATCAAGCAATTAGTCTGTCTTGTAGACAAAGGTGATTCTTCACTGAGCTGTGATATATATCTAGCAGTATCTTGGTAATGCTTTAAATTAAGGCCCATGAAGTACTGAATAAAGAGTAGGTAAGAATTGCGTACAAAAAGTTTCAAGGGATAAAAAAATATGGGGAGGTAGAGGAAGTGACACCCCCCTGCCTGCCCCAAACACACACACACACTCACACACACACACACACACACACACACACACACACACACACACACCTCTCCACACACACACACACACACACACACACACACACACACACACACACACACACACACACACACACACACACACACACACACACACACACACACACACACACCTTTCATTCTCTTACCCGCGGTCTCTTCCATGTGATCCCTGGAGGAGGCGTTCGCTTGTAGAAGAGTGACTGGGCTGTGGGGGGGAAGAAGGGGTCCTGGAAGAGGGCTCCCCGACGCAGGCACGCCCGCTTCAGCTTGTGGTAGTTCTGTCCCTGAAACGAGCACACCCGCTCGGGCATTCTGGAGGGCGATGGGGAGAGGAGAAGAGAGGAGAAGAGAGGAGAGGTGGTCAAAAGAGTAGATGAGAGAGAAAAATGTGATGAAATAGGAGTAAGAGAGGAGAAAAAGAGAGAAACGAATGAGAAAAAGGAGAGCAGGAGGATGGATGAGAAGAGAAGAGAGAAGAGATGAGACTTGTTGCCAATGAAATCCAGAAAAACACAAGAACAGAATGTAAGACAGAGAGAGGGAAAAGAAATGGAACGAAAGCTTTGGGACGTGAGTACAGCAGGATGTGACAGAAAAGGAAATAAGAGAGAGAGCACAGAAAGACAGAGGGAGAGAAAGAGAGAGAAAAAGAGGGTGGAGAGAGAGGAGGAAAAAATAGAAACAATCAGAAGGGTGACAGTGGCACAGAGAAGAGGCAAAGAGGTCAGCTTCAGGCGGAGGAGGTGAGAGAAAGAGGGGAGGAGTCAAGTGTCACAAAGAAGACATGACATGTATCAGTGAGGTGGATGAGGTGGATGATTGACAGCTGTCATACTAGAGTAAGTACCAACAAGTTGTCTTTAGACAGCAGCATTGTCTTCTGTTTATAAAGAAAGCATTTCAAAGTGCAAGCAGTTTCAACTACTCCAGGCAAGCACAGGGATAATACTTCCACTCAATATTGTATTTCGCTACAGTACTCCGCCAGTGTACTCTCATAATGCTTTGGTTTTCTCAACTAGACTTTCTGGTAACTATTCAGTGAACAGAAATAGAGAGCAGAAATTATAGGTTTAAAGGAGAAATGGATGGATGGATGAATGAATGAATGAATGAAGGAATGAATGGATGAAGGAATGTATGAATGAATGAATGAATCGATAGATGGATGGATGAATGATTGCATAAATGGATAACCCTAAGTTGAATGTGAGAAGTTGTGTATGAGCAAAGAGCTGTCATGAAGATGAAGCATGCTGTGTGCCCTACTTCATATGGAAATCTTGAACTCAGAAACAAATGAGAACAAAGCCTACAAGTAATATAAGAAAAACAAAGCAATATTTAATTTAGCCAAAATGACTATTTCACTAGATACATTGCTTAAACATAAGGTTTTAATTAGGATTGTAAAAATGCGCTTGAGTTTGATCAATTAAAGTTGAATATTCTGTTTTAACGTGAGATAACAAGGTTACAGAGCTCAATTAATCAATTCCATGTCCCAATTAAAGTGTAAATGCCCACCTACTGCAATGTAAATGTATGCCTATCAAGAGCATAGCAAAGTGAAAGACTCCTGCTAGTTTAAACTGCCTGGACAAGGTAATAGAAACCGCAGTCCAACATGATATAAGTGCGTTTGAAAGCCAACAAATATCATATGCATATGCAGCGCATGTATCGTGCAAGCACACCTCAGTGTAATGTAAATAGCAGTGACCCCTGTTTGAAATGAAACCATTAGCCACCTGCGTCTTAAAAGATCAAAAACATTAGCAGAGCAGCGAGAGAGAGAGAGAGAGAGAGAGAGAGAGAGAGAGAGAGAGAGAGAGAGAGAGAGAGCAGGGGCAGAAAAGAAGAGGGCAACCCAGGTGCTGATTGAGGTGATCTGTCAGCTGTGGGCTTGAATGGCTGTTCATGTGAATGGCCCAGCGGAAGGGGAAGGGGAAAAAGGAAAGGGGAGCGTCGGACACAAATGTTTTGGAGGTGAATCTCTGCATTCTGGCATGATAAAATAACAGATGCATACTGAGTGATGAGTGGTGTGTGTGTGTGTGTGTGTGTGTGTGTGTGTGTGCGTGTGTGTGTGTGTTTGTGTGTGTTTGTGCGTGTGTGTGTGTGTGTGTGTGTGTGTGTGTGTGTGTGTGTGTGTGTGTGTGTTGGGGCTACAGGTTTAAGAGGGGTCAGGGGTACAGTCGGGGGTGGGGGTGCGGGTTTTGCCATTAAGAGTCTGGCAGTAGAGAGGGCACATGGCCAACGAGCAGCGCTAGATTCAGTGTCAGAGAGTGTGCCAAAGAAGCTGCTCTGTTTGTATGTAGCCTTTGCCCTGTTGCAAGTGTCCACATGGAGGGCCAGTGCACAGGTGCATGCAAAGTGTGCGTGTGTGTGTGTGTGTGTTTGTGTGTGTTAACACTTACATGCGCGCACACACACACACACACACACACACACACACACACACATTAATCTTATTTCTGTGTGTGTGTGTGTGTGTGTGTGTGTGTGTATGTGTGTTAAAATTCCACAAAGGGCATGCTTGAAACAGTACAACCTAGTATTCCCATTTACCTACCACAACGAAAAAACAACAATTGTTATGTTTATTTGTTGTTATTTGCAACATAATAGCAATAGCAATTTGAGCTGAGCTTCCCAAAGCCTTCTTAATGCTAAATAGTACTTACAGTAATGCATATGTATAACCATAAGAACTACTTAGTGTTAAGGAGGCTTCGGGAAACGGAGCCTTCAACAGTTTACATAGTGCACAAATTATGAAGTCTGAGCTGATGTCTGATGTCCATTATGACAATTTTGGAATCTATTTTAATTTCCACAGACGTTTAATAAATTGGCCAGGTTGAAAGAATGCACAAACAGTTTTGTTAATACATGCAGAACGTGAGTTTTCTCTTTCCAGATTTTTCTCAAGCACTTGGTAGCCTTATTGATTGGCCAACTTTCCATTGTGACCCCTGGCAAAACGTAAAGGAAGCTGCACCTGACACTCTCTGGACATACAGTAATACCCTCTCTCAAACCATTGTATCGACTTTGCACCACAAGACGCAAGTAATATCTAAAACACATTGACTGATCTGGACAAGATCCATTTTAAGTCCACTTTCCCTACTTAAAGCAGTCTACAATATGTGAAAACAATGCCACCACAAATATTGCATATTGATCTTCAAATTGACTATGCACCACTAGACATAAGTCATGTCAAACACACATTGACTGATCTTGACAAGATCTATTTTCAGTCCTCTTCCCCTACTTATTGAAGTGTAAACAAAATGTGAAAACGATGCCACCACACATATTGCAATTATTGATCTGAAAACTGTTTCGGGGAGGTAGAGCAATAATTCAATGAGTCTGCACTGCTAAATGTATCCTTTTGGTCGCCGACCAAGTTCACACACCAGAAAAAGCTCAAAGGAAGAAAGCACTTCTCACCTGCCCGCCGTGCCTGAGGTAGGGTTGTATTCTCTGCAAGCTAAACTACTCTGGGTAAAACCACACACTCAGATTCCCTGTGTTTAATAATACAAAAGCATTTTTAACGTTCTCGTTAAAGGGTTCCCTGTGACTGTGAGTCTGTTGTTAAGGAAACATGTCGTTGTGTGTGGGGGGGTTCATCACTATGTATACTGTGTAATACTGTACGTGCCAATGAGAAGGTGCCTTTGTCTGCAGGCATGTGTGTGTGTGTGTGTGTGTGTGTGTGTGTGTGTGTGTGTGTGTGTGTGTGTGTGTGTGTGTGTGAAACCAGCTGGTGTATTCTATCGTCTGTGGTTACCTGACTTGCCTAGGTGTCCGTGAAGACAGCCATTAGTTGGCCTATCAGGTGCCGTTAAAGAGCTGTTATGTCATTGACCACCACAATTTTTCTTTTATATAATGATTATTTTATACACTGACAAGCCAGACTAAAACATCCAAATGTATGTGTAATCTGGTTACGATCTACAGGACAGGCTCAATGCAAGGGACGGAATCAGAGGTGGCCTTTCAAACTGCTGGGGAATGGCAACCCCTAATGGTGCCAAAACATTTTTAAACAACTCTACACAATTCCAACACAAATGGAACCATACAGGTTTATATAAATTATTTCAGTTAGATGCTAGATGCTATTTTGTAGCAAACCTAGTCACAGACCACCTCTGGCAATGGGCCGTGGACCCCCAGCAGTCCTCAGACCCTGGTTGGTTTGAGAACCAATCATCTACAGAAGGTGCCTCTCTACAAGGATACAGCGATGTGATTGGTCAAACCAAATTTGGGAGAAAAGCTACAGAGAACCTTTGGCTTGTAGACGCACTACCCTACGAATCTAGAGCATAGCTACTATGTGTATATTTAGGTTAAGTATTTTATAGTTTTAATAAATATACTTATATAAGAAGTATATATATATATATACTTCTTATATTCTGTACTTCTGTTCTTCTAGAAGTATATACTTACATATACTTAAATTACACATACATATACTTACTGTATACTTGCATGTCTTGAAAGATGTTTCTAAGTGCATCACAATGTCTGAAACTGTAAATTACATTCACATCATTTTCACATTGAGGTGATGCTTTTATCACAAGCCCACTTACACATGGGCGCTCTTGTACCTAATACAGCTATCTAACTAGAAGATATACCTCTCGGTCCTGAATGATGGAGATTGTGACTATGGTTTTACAATGTGAATACATGGTTTAACACCTTTAACAATGTGTTCTCCCATGTGATCTCTATCTGTTTCTCGTGCAGCTGCATGTGTTGTTGTCCTGGGCTCATATGTCCTCAGCAGACACATAGTAGCGTAAGGAAAGCTCCACGCCTGTTTGGAGTGGAAACCTCATCCACCCAACAGACAATAGATGACACTGCCCTAACATAATGAGCGCTTTGCCACCATCACACACACACACACACACACACACACACACACACACACACACACACACACACACACACACACACAAATGTAATACATGCCATTTTAAAGCACACATTTTTGAGGATCACCTATTCAGAAATATTTTTTAAATTTAATATAACTGTACAGCTAATAACAAAAATAATCATCAAAGTCCATCAAGAGAGGAATCTGCTTTAGGATTTGTAGATGCAGGCTATATTTTAAATTTTAAAAGCATCTTCGAACTAATTCTGATGCAAAACAATATTATAAATATAACAATAATATTTACCCTTTTAATTTAGTAGCAACTAACTGGGTCAACCTTGCTAAGGAGCATACAGAATATGTCAGAAATCCTCCCTTAAGTTATTTTATAAAAATATTTCACAATGCCATCATGCATTTCAAGACATGCATCAGCCCAATGAGTCAGCTACAAAGGAAATGCCCAGCGCCTAGCCAAGGTGTGCTACGAAAGCAATCACTGAGAAGTGTGGAAACCTACGGCAGGTTCTTTCCAGATTTGTCTCGAAGCCAGTTCAGGACAGGCAGCAAGTCCTCCAAACACTTCGACTTTTTCTTTTTGGCGTGATCCAGACATGCCGCAGAAATGCCACAGCTTAAAGTGTCAATCATTTTTGTCACTCTGTTTTTTCCTATTTCATCTGAAGTGAATACTGTTTTTCTTTTGCTCTACATACGACTGCAGCGTATGTTTTCTTCTTCTTCTTCTTCTCCTTCTCTCTCTGTATCTCTCCTTCAGTGCCCTCCCTCTGTTTTTTGGGGTGTCAGTGTCGTTGGACCTGGCCCCTTGCTGACCTCATAGTCCCGTAGCAACATGCTGAACCGGTGCTTCAGCTGACGCACGCTGTCTCATCTGCCCCCCTCGACCCTCCCTTCTCCTTTCATCCACCACCTTACACTCTTCTGCTGGATCCGTTCCAATTGGATCCCTTAACCCCCCCCCCCCCCTTCTCTCTCTCTCTCTCTCACTCTCTTGCTCCTTCTCTCTCCCTCCCTCTCACTGTTGCCTACCCCCCTTCATCTCTCTCCATTACACATAAACATAATCTCTCTTTACTCAAATGCACAGATACACTTTCCTCGCTGTGTCCTCCTCTCAACCCCTCTCAAGATCTCTGTGAGTCTCTCTACTTTTTGAGCAGATAAAAGTTAGGCTACACCACAACAAAGTCAAATTTGGAAGCTGTTGTTGTCAAAGCACAAATAATAAAAAGTAATATAATTGAATTTAATACTATAATTACTATGATTTTACTCTGCACCAATGACTGCCAATCATATAGTCTCTCTCTCTCTCTCTCTCTCTCTCTCTCTCTCTCTCTCTCTCTCTCTCTCTCTCTCTCCCTCCCTCTCTCTCCTCACAGTGCACTGGATCAGCCTTACTTCAGGGATTTTCCAACCCTACCCCCTTCTCTCTTCTCTCTTTCCCTGTAAGTAAGTTCATGATGCCATATTTGTTGTCATTAAGCGCGTGTCCACTGACACCTGAGCACCCCTGAGGCAACACACACACACACACACACACACACACACACACACACACACTCACTCAAACACACACATGCTCAGACCGACACAGACACATGTCTTACACCTATGCATAAATACAGTCTGACATACCTGCTCACACACACACACACACACACACACACACACACACACACACACACACACACGCCTCTCTCATCCTCAACAAAGACACGTGTCATGCACAGCTTCAACTAGTTTGTAGCCTGTCAGAACATTTATTTAATGGTTTAACGATTTAATGATATACGGATGTGCCTCCTGCTTCAAGCGCTTTGGCTTGTCCTCTTAGCACATGACAGAATCCAGCACCATTTTAGGCTCTGAATTGGCTTTAAGAAAGCAATAAATCAATCTAGTGAAGTACTGCTGGGCGTCACAATGCCACAAGTGTAATCATCATCTCTCTCAGGTCAGCGCTATTTATAGACCTTACCTCCCCTTAACCAGGACTTAGACTTCAGTTTCCTGTTTTAACAGATGGTCACGTGTCACTAGTAAATGCCAATGAAATCAAGAGATCACCACTAGATGTGATTCATCATGATTAAATAAGGGTCTTAAAGGGACACTATTGGGCAACTTGTCACCGATGTTTAAG
The DNA here is from genome assembly GCA_027497455.2 of Sardinella longiceps. Classification (NCBI taxonomy): domain Eukaryota; kingdom Metazoa; phylum Chordata; class Actinopteri; order Clupeiformes; family Clupeidae; genus Sardinella; species Sardinella longiceps. The sequence goes on from JAODXP020000028.1 coordinate 8,224,866, forward strand.
ATGTTCTTTATTTTATCAATTAATATTATAAGATATAAAATAATATTAATATCTCCACATTAATTTGGATGACATGTAGTCATATGAAAGGTGGATAAAAGTTTTATTCCCACCAGCCATGCACTGTGTAGTTCTGGTCAGTGGGTAGGAAACCATCTCTAAATAAAAGAAAATCTAGTTACATTGACATTGCTTTCTTAAAAATGTATTATTTTTTTGCAACCAGACATCAAATGTATGCCATTTATGTAACTGGTTCACGAGCTTTACTGCAAAATTGCAAGCTGTGTGAAGTTGGACCCCCCTCGAACTCGAAATGCTGAAATAACACTGCAGTTCATTTGTGCTGCGTTTGTGCTGGTTTGTGCTGCAAATATTTTCGTTTGTGCTATTAAGGCTTTTGAGTCATTTAAAAATACATTTTCGGACATGTGACGTCACGCAGCCCCCCTCCATGTCCAAATCACTCCAAACCACTCCAAACAGTCTCTTCAATCTGGACATGCCTGAAGCTGCCCACCCTCCTCAAACCCAAAATGCTGAAAAAAACACAGTTTGTTTTGAAAATGTGTTTCTAAATTACTCAAAAGCTTTAATAGCACAAACAAAAATATTTACAGCACGAACGCAGCACAAACCAACCGCAGTGTTATTTCAGCATTTTGGGTTTGAGGGGGGGCCAACTTCACACAGGTAAAATAGCATTGTACCCCTTTAAAGCCAATTTGGTGGGGTGTAATGTGTGAGTGTAAATGTAATGTATTAAGGGGAAATTTAACTTTTGATACTTTTAACTTGTTTAGGTAGGTACTCTTCATTATGTTGCACAATCATAGCCGAATAATGTCAAACAATTGCCCATTATGAAATCGCCCATTAATCCATGCAGTAATAGACTAGTGTAGCCTATGACCATAGCAGCAAACATTCAACAATGTTGTAATGAAATTATTTAGCCAGCACATGTAGAACATATTGATAAGCCCGCTGTTTTGATATTATTATAGAACTTTGGACAGTGGAATAGCAAGTGGGCCTTTTTGAGGCCAGCTTCCTTAATGGTCCTAGTTAACTTCAAAGTTTACTAATAAGAGGCCTTATTTTCCTCCTCCTTTTGCTAAAGGCCATTGTTGTCACAGGTTCTCTCCCAGGTTTTCAAACTGTTGAAAAGGTGCTGTGACTAGTGCAATCTCAATATCGATGTTTTGTATTCGGTTAAACAACCTGGATCGAGAACACCGCGTTCTGCTTATCTTCCCTGGTCATCACATATTTTTCGAGAATGCGCATGAGCAGCATAGTCGATTCAAGTCAGTAACCAATCTCTTGAATGCCTATGTGGCTATTCAGTGAGTCTGTATTTTATTGTTTTAATTGAGAGGGAGAAAATAAAATGAAAGTATTGTTTTTGTGTTTGTTTACGATCTGCGGGTCTGTGGTGGCAAACCAAGACGAAAGGTTGCCAAATAAATGCGAAGGTGAGTTTTTTTCTTACTGTTCTGCATAGACTTTACTATGACTGAGAAACTTTGTAAAGTTTACTTTGTAACTTTAGAGGCCACTACGTCTGGGATGCTATTGTAGGACACATCTATTCATTTCTCTGCGTGTGCATATTTAGAAAGTGTCATTCTTGCCCTGCGTAACTTTCTTCCTTGCGTCTCAGAAAACGTGTTGTTTCCGCAGCAATGCCATTGTTTTCCTTCTGCTAACCTTTTGGTGTTTCGCACCAGTCTGCAAGTACTTGACGGTCGAGTTGCAGGCTACGCTGGACAGAAGTAGCAGGTCAAAGGAGGTGCTCGAGGTTGGAGAGGTGTTGGATACAGGGAAACGCAAACGCAAGATTAAGTACAACACATCGTAAGTAGCCTATTGAACTTATTGAAATCTTTATTTCTTTATTTATTTTAAAGGTATAGGTTATTAAAAGAATACCTTTAACGGGTATGAGTTGGATAATAGATTTAAACTCTGTTTCGTGTGTGTGAATGTTCCTTCAGGGAAACGCGTCTGACAGAGGCGGTGGATAACATCTGTGAGGGCATCCTGCAGTACAGTGTTCATGCTGAGAGGCCGGGGAGCTTGAGATATTCCAAGGTAGGCTACTACAACTATTTAAATACATGATTTCTTTGTATATTTTTAATAATATATGATGGTGGTGGCAATGATGATGATAATAATAATACCATTTTCTTACTGTTATTTATGTCTATGCTTTATTCACATCAATTTCATGTTTACTCGCTGTCAGGACTTAAAATACACTTAAGTTGTAATGGCATTTAAGTAATAAAAGAGTCTGTTGTTAAAGGGCACCAGTCAGACCATGGCCACGCTGAAGAACTTGGTAAATAAGGGGGTGAAGGTGGAGCTGGGGATACCCATGGAGCTCTGGGATGAACCCTCCGTGGAGGTGGCAGACATGAAGAAACAGGTAACGATATGCATGATTATGTGGTTAGACTGCACACTCAGTCAGTGAGTACCTGTTTTAAAAGCAGTACATGAATTCACAATTAGACAGGATATTTCTCCACTGATTATTTGTTTGCCCCCACCCCCCTTAAGGAAATCAACTTATTGTCCTAAGCCCCCTAAATCTTCACTCTGACCCTGGTCGGAGCACCAATGTAACCTAGGGCGGTTCAACTGCTTATGGGTCTCAAACCTGCCTCCTTTTCAAACACAACAAACCCACGGCATCATGGAAGATGAATGCTCTAACCACTGTGCTGAAAAGCCCAGGCCTCCAACTCAGCAGTTGGAAGCGTTCTTAAGGCTAGGGGTGTGAGGATTTACTGCAGCCGCCAGCTACGTAGCTCTGGCTAGTTGCCATCCATTACACATACTGTACCAATAATACCTGTAGGGAATAATCATACCTGGCTCTTTGGTATTGCGGCCAATTTGCACATTTATCACCATGGAGACCTGAGTTTGCCACCGGGTGTGTGAGGTCACTGCTCTAGCTTGGCTACAGACACAACAGATCGTAGATAGAATGGTCAATGAAAGCCATGTTGGAGAGGGTGATGTTGAGTGTGTGGGATGGGATCTGTTGGTCTTACTGGTTTTTGTGTCTGTGGTAACAGTGTGAGACCATGCTGGAGGAGTACGAGGAGGTGGTGGAGGACTGGTACTTTCATCACCAGGAGGAGAGGCTAGAGAAGTTCCTCTGTGAAAGCCATGTCTTGAAGAGCTCGGAACAAGGTTGAAACACACACACACACACACACACACACACACACACACACACACGCACAATATCAGCTTCTCAGTCAGCATAGGAAAATGTATATTAACATGATCAACATTTTAATGAAAATGTATAATAAACATCTGTACTTTGTTGAATGAAACTACTAAATAATACACTGTGTATATGCACACAAACATCATTGTGTTGAAATCAAATGACTCAAGGTATGAAACATGCTAAAAAAAATACACTTTACAGTACATGTTCAGTAATTCCATCTTTTGTTGTTTATATTCGCCCTTTGTCAGAATGTCTGCAGGAGGTCTGGAAAGGGGACACGGGACTGAAGGGGTCGGAGCAGAAGACTGAAGAAGGAGAGGCAGAGGAAGGGAAGACCCATGATGCTGGGGAACTTTGAAAACAGTGAATTCACAAAATGTTAACTGTGATTTCACAAAATATAGCCTACCAAACACTATCAAAAGGTGTAAGCAGTTCAAGACGGCCAAATGAGACTGTGGTTACAGCTTAGACCTAAAAAAAAAAACAAAAAACATTTGAAGCCAAAAAAGTTTGTGAAGTTTTCAGCAAACATTGTTTACAGTACATAGAAATTTGTGACTGCATTTACACACACATGGATACTTTTGGACAATTTACCTTTACCAAAGGAATACACCAATAAGCTGTTCTTTTTGGCATTGCAGATTTGCACACAGAAGTGCCATAACATTATTGTTTACATTAACATTGGAAAATGGCATCTCATTGTATTAAAATTATCATTTTTTTTTATCCAGGTTGCTATGAGAACACTTTTTACCATGATGCCTTAAGTGTTGTCAGCCCTCCGGTTGTTGTGAATTATGTTGTATTTTATTGCCAGTGAGTCAATTGCCATGTAAAGTTTATACATATTAAATAAAGTCTGTTCTCAGATAACTTTAACTTCTGTACACATGGGTAATTTCACACAAAGAGAGAATCTTAGGACTTGAGGCAGGAAAGGCAATACATACTGTACATTATTAATTAATACACTATTTTTATCTGTGCTACAACTGCCATGTTCAACACCTTAGTTTAACGTAATCTGGTTATAATAGGCCTTTCATTAATTAATCCACTGACTTCATATTGGTTTAAAGCAAGTACATTAGGGCCTACATTTAAACAGTTTTGTACTGCTTTTGCTAGCCTACTCTCCATTACCCACTGACAATGGTAGGCCTAGCCATTCATCACTTATCGTATGATTATATTAACCATTACCTAAAGTCCTAAAGTCAACTGAAGAGGTCACACACCATGGCCTGCAAGAAAACTCTTCAATTAGCAAATAATTCCACTCCATACTAACTCAGTAATTCTCAATAAGACTAACCAATTAGGGCAATACCGTTGTCGACCACTGGGTGGCTTATAGGCCTACTTATGGCTTGATGTACAATATCGTTTGTCAGCCTAAAATGAATGAACTTGTCTTAGCCTACTGGTAATAGGGATGATGAAATTAACGCTAGCACTCACAATTGTTGTTACTTTTACATTCATCCTTGTTGGGGTAAACTGCTAGTCGTCCAAGACCAAAGTTGTTTATCCCATTTTCTGAGCTTGAGAAGAGAGGTAAAAGATACCAGTTGACAGTGTTCGCAGGGATGAGGAGAAAAAAAACTCATCACTTCGCTGTACACAATGGAGATCAAGATCAAAACGAACTTTTTTGGAACCAGTGTGCCTGTTCAAATGGAGCAACTTGCGCTTACAGGAAAGCTACCTGTTGAAACGACATGTAAGGCCTTTCTGTCGGACGGATCTGTCGGCTCTGTTGGCGAAATGTGCCACCAGAACACTGGTATGTTAAATCATTTGACATCTGTTCTTGCAATTAGTGCATATAATCAGTCAGGCTAGCCTTCTATAAACATAGGCTGTGGCTGTACAGTCGTCGACCCCTCGACATATCTTCAAAATGAATTATAAGGTGAATGCTGCCATCTTGTGGTTCAATAGGTTTTGTTACAGTCATAGCCTACAAACAATTTACCCATGTCCCAGGCTACAGAAGACGCTGTGGTCTACAGTTGGACCCTCCTCTCCCGAGGGCCTGTGGAGAACGGTCCCTTGGCCTACCGTAGTGCCTGTCTAGTGCTATTACCCCAGGTGTTTCATTTAGTGTCAAACTAAAAAAAATAATAGTTTTATAACACATTTCCAGATGAATAGGAGATGACTTTCGATTACATTTTTTGTTGTAGCCTATTACTGTAAAGTGTTTGTTTGCCATTGGTAGGAGACGACGCAGTAGCAGTGAGATGTTGACTCCCACATGGGCACCTTTATCTTATACAGAAGCTATGGAAGAATCTTTGGATTTTTCTCTGAAACTCATGACTGGTATGTAGGCCAATATAACAGTAACATAGCCTAGGCTACCAGACTCAGCAACACACTTCTGAACCATTGAAACATTACACAACTTTGAATTATATTTTGCTGTAGCAGTTGATGTTTTACACGAGGCTGTTCTTGCTGTATAATTTGGTGGTTAGTGATTGAAGGCACTTCATGGGAGTGCTAATGTGTGTTATAAACTAATGAGATGTCTGTGCTGATATTCTGTACTGTGTATTGGCAAGCATGAATGTGTTAGTGTTGGCATAAGTAGACCTGTCTCAGCCTGGCGCTGAAAAATGTTAGTTGATGTTGAGTTATGATAATAAAAGATGGTACAAAATTAATATTATGCATTTATGTTTGTGTTGTCTGACAAAATGTTCTGCTCACAGTTAATATTTTATTTTTTTGTTGACTTCACTCTGCAGATGACTGGCTCCAGGAGAGAACCTCAGGAATCTTCTATCTGGGTGATGTCATAAACGTGGAGGCAGCCGCTGATGTGACCAATCATCCACCACTCCGTCTTTTTGTAAACACCTGTGTGGCTACCCTCACTCCTGACGTGAACTCTATTCCCAAACACACCTTCATAGAAAATCAGGGGTACGAATTACTGCTATAACATTTTCAACTCTTTGCATTCCTTCCTTCCTTCATGTTTCATGTAGAATAGAAATCATCGTCACCACCACTTACATCAGGGGCACTCATATGATGACATTTATAGACAGGAGTGTAATTTGCAATGGTGTGGTGTCAGCATTACGTGGCCATTTTTCTTGGGATTTTGTAAATGACTGCATTTAAATTTCACTTCAAATTGGCAATTGCCGTACTTCTGAGAAGATTCAGCAAAAGTTTTAGTGTCTTCATAAGTGTCATTTCACTGCATGTTATGGCCCCGAAGTAAACAAAGGGTGCTCAGATCTATTCTAAATATCAAGTCAGGTGAGTCTAGTGTCAACCAATATAATAATGTACATCCCAAACAGAGAGGCTATACATCAGATTTTTCACAACCCAGCATCACATACTGTACCAGCACATTGCACACTCCCCTTATTGAATGCCTTAGAGCAGGGGTGTCAAACTCATTTTTGTCGAGTGCCAAATGAGCAATGGGATTTTCCTCAGAGGGCTGACCTGCCAAATTTACATGCGCGACCTCAAACATGGCTGAAAAAAACCCCATCACCAATATAGTCCAAATGTGCGACCACTTAATTTTGGATCCCTTTCCTGTTAGTAAGCAGGTCTAACATGCACCTCATAGGACGTTGCCAGGATTGTGTTGCAGACAGTGCATCACTAGAACTGTTTTTAAACAGGCGGCATACACCTACAATTCTTTTCAAGCTTTTAAGGCTGGCCGCATGAAATGATGTATAGGGCCGCATCTGGCCCCCGGGCCTTATATTTGACACCCCTGCCTTAGAGGATTATGCATTGTCCATGGAGTGCAATTAGGTGGGACTTTTCTCTGTGCATATTACTTTTAGCACTGATTTACCACTGCTAGTCTAATCCCCTTACTGTAGTTACCACATGAACAGTTTGCTAGATTGCCTGTAGGCCTATGGTTATCACATCACGCTGCTGTCTTTTTGTTTTCAACTGCAACTTCTAGTGTGATTAATTTTTTTTTTACTTCTATGTAGTTAAGTAATAATTTATTCATTTTAATATATTGTGTAGGCTGAATAAGATATAGATTTTTTCACCAGTAGTGTAGGCTACTTGTGCTGTGGGGGGTAAGTGTTGGCCAAGGGCACAGGTGAAAGGGAAAGCCCTTTAGTGTCCTCTAGTGGTTGGATTTCTGAATCTCTCTCACACGGCACACCACCACCTCTTGTATATACTGTAGGTGCCTGACTGATGCCCTGCAAAGTGGATCTAGCTCCCGCTTTCTACCGCGTCTGCGTGATGACAGGCTGCTCTTCCAGTTGGATTCCTTCCTGTTCTTTCAGAAGGATTCCAATTCGGTCAGTGACAGCTGTATATCTTCTGTTACATTTAGCTGTATATCACCTGTTACCTTGAGGCTGTCCCCACGGAGCACTGGGCCCCTGTGAACCTTCAGAAGAAGACCTGTTCCTTTATCGACGGCCAGTAAGTTCTCTTCGTCTCATTCTCACCACATTTTAACCCTGAGTAATCTGCTGTTACAATCTAGAAGGGCTGGCCCAGAATTTCATTTGAGGCCCCCCTTAGCACCACCTTACCACTAGAGCCATGCTGTGTAACTTACCCACTATCATTAGCATTGTGGCTTACATCATACTCTGGTGTCATTGTACCAAACCATACTACCAAACTCACAAAAATGTTCTAATTAACTTTTAAATAAATTGATTAACTCAATATAGGTGAAGATAAAAATGTTACAATTTTGGTTGAATTAGTCATTGTTTTATTATTATTATTATTATTATTATTATCACATTTTCTCTGTGCTCTTGGGGTTCCCTTGTGTCTTGGGGGCCCTAAGTGGTGCCTTGGCTCTACCAGTGCTATGGATCTGACCTCATTCTGACCACTCAGCTCAGTTCAGCTGTGCTCAGCTCTGGTTCTTGTTTAATCCCATTTCCTCTAGATGGCGCTCTGCTGAGGGCTATGATGAAATGTGCGGTAGTTGTGGTCGTGCCAAGATGCCTGATGAGGGAGAGGGCCAAATGAAACAGAGAAAGATGGAAGCAGTTAATCAGGAAGATATCACTCACATTTTTTTACCCAGCATTATGTTTATAAATAAGATGATCATACTTTCATCAGTGTTTCAGTGCAATTTACATTAGGGTTGTAGAATAAGACGTTATATACTTTATATGTGAAGGCCTGTAATTGCCTTTGTCACTATTAAGCAATAGCAAAAAGAAAGTATAAGTAATAGTTTAATTTTAACATTTTTAAATATTGGATAATAGGTATGTAAAATTAGGGGGTGGTCATCATAGACAGATTTCTCTGAAATATATTTTTTTTAAATTATAATTATTATATATGTGTTTTTAGACTGGAAGGACAAAGCTGCTCTAGGACCATTGTATGTGCTCTCCAAAAGAGCTATGTCAAATAATATCAATAAAATTTCATAATTTTGTTTGACATGCTGATTCCCTGAGCCCAAGTCTGCCTCACTAGTCCCTACTGCTTCCAAAACAGTTTCAATGGAAAATATTTTTTTTGTCTTTTTTTTTCTTTTTCGGTATTTTCCCAGTGTCAAGTAAAAGTTTTGCTGTCATACGGTACGGTATACAGGTCTTGTGGGAAGGGCTTTCTTTATGACTTATTTTTGAGCACCATGGGCATTTATTCATTCAGTAAAACAAAGGATCAATTTTGGACAAGAACTAAGGTTCTCTTATTCACTGTATTGTATCCAAACATGTGCCTTGACTTAGTTCAATGATCAAACAAATCAACTCAAATCAAAACCACCTGTACTTAAAACCATGCTGTTTTGAAAGTTTCTTGGAATTACCCCGAAGAGGCTTCATGGAGACATGATCATAATAAAAACATTGTGGGTAAAAAGTTCTCCAGTATTTTATCTAAGAGATTAAGTTACTCTTTGATTGTCTTGGGAACATGCCAATTAATATCACTTCAATCATCATCATAAACATCTTTCACTCAAACTATTCTCTGGATTCTTGGTTTCAATAAACAATTTCACTGTCCAAACCACTGATTATGTTGCATAATACAGGGTGTATAGAATTATGATAGTAAGAGATAACTATTTAAATATTTTACTTTCTGAGGAATTTTGTTTTAGTGGGGGGAAAAAAAATTCTGGACCACCCTTAGTTATGCACTCTCCCGACAAGTATGCGCAAGGTCCCGCATATTTCATTCATAGCCTACAGTTGTGAAGTGAGGTGAAGCTGCAACGTCAGACCCACATGTTCTAAATGAAACAATAATCTGTCCTCATCATAAGAATGAGTTTATTTGTCTGTTTTTAATTTAACGCGAATTCCCTTGGTCTCCCAAAACCACATTAGGTTATTATGAGGGTTATTAAGTCATCAAATTGATTAGATTTGGGATCTTTCGCTTCGCAAATGTTATGGAATGTTTTTTCCCCTCTATCCAAGACATTTCAGTAACATAATAAAAAATTAAATTACAGCAGTTGTCAGTTTAAGTGAAGTGTTGTAATATTAATTGAGGTGTTGTCTACGGTCGCTGATGGAATCAACGCCCCTTGTGTGTATTTTCACTCCACGCCTCAGGATATTTCGCAGGGCGCAAAATACATGCCAAATGTTTCGATGGAAACTATTATTTATTGGCGCTGTGTAATTTGATACAGTTCTGCCACATTTTATTTGCACTTCATCTGCCAATGCTTTTATAAACACACTACGACCGAAATGCCGGCATGCTGAAAATAAAGCATTTGTTGTAAACGAAGACACTGTAGCTTACCCCACAGAGAAGGAAGAAAAATGGTAACCGCAACGTTCCAATACAAACACAGATTCAAACTGTTCTTGACCAGATGCTGTTCTGGATAGTTTGAGGTGGCGCACTGGGGCCGTAGGTAGAGGGTGGAGGTGGTGGAGAAGGTTATTCTATGAGGAGACACAGTAGCCTTCTGCTTCGCACCTCTGCAATTTATAAAACTGCAGTGCGTTCTCACTTTTTCTTGGAACAATTCCCGCCATCCCCAAAATGTCTGTGAATTCTCTTCTGCGCCTATCGACCCATCTGTATGCCTTGGGGTAACTGATCCTACATTTGCACAGTTTTCCACCTACCGTGGCCCCAAGCTGTGTGGTGTGTGTGAATGCTGCTCTGCATAAAGGTGACGTGTCGGAATTTGATATGATGCACAATAAGGCCGAACGGGTTTGTTTTATGGCACTTGTCACCTTTCCAACAATATCAGTTCTAAATGTTTCCCTGGTACGTTCACACACACACACACACACACACACACACACACACACACACACACACACACACTCTCTCTCTCTCTCTCTCTCTCTCTCTCTCTCTCTCTCTCTCTCTCACACACACACACACACACACACACACACACACACACTCTCTCTCTCTCTCTCTCTCTCTCTCTCTCTCTCTCTCTCTCACTCACACACACACACACACACACACACACACACACACACACACACACACACACCTGGGACGCATTCCTCAAGGGAAGTCATCAATCAGCTTTACTGGGTTCTCTGGGAAAGTGACTTCGTCTCTCCACCCTCAGATTCACTTGTTCTTTTCCTCTTTACGTGACATTTACTTTTCTCTCTCTTTTTCTTTCAACCCCTCCTCCTCTTTTCGCAGCGTTCCTCCATCTGAATCCGCTTTAGCTCATCTGTTGCGCCGCTGCTTGTGAGAACACATCTGTGGGGTTCCCCGGGATGTTTTCGCAAGTGTTATTTCAAGTGTGTGTTTTTATAAATCCAAACAAGCGTAACGTCGGTGATTAAATGCGGTCTAATGACCCGCGTCCTTTCAACATTAAGCCTCCTCGCATCTTTAAAATACCCGCCAGCGCTGAGTTCGCCCTCTGCTCCAGCCCATGTGCAGATGTTAGGAGAGTGTGCCAATGCCTGTGCGTTGACGTCAAGGCAAGACGCCCCCTGCCGTGGCGGGCGAGCACGACCCCCGCACTCTGGAGCGCGCGCCTCAGCACGGGCTCAGCTGGGTAGCTGTCCATTTGCCGTCGGCGCGAATTGATCAAGTCCGCTCGAGAAGGTGATCACGCATCGAGACGCACATGGTGAGTGATCCAGACATTTGTTCTTCAGCTTTTAATCGCTCTTTTAGACTGCGGTTTTCCCCCATGTCGCGATAAGTCTCCTTGGACTGTAGGTTGGAGTTTTAAATTTAGAATCTAAGGCACCCAGGCATTGACAAGTTGATTAGTTAGACCCGGTGATGGTGGTGCTAAAGTTCGCGCGTTAGGCGCAGGCAGTGGACAAATAGCCTAGAAGAGGTGCGCATGGTTTTTATTTCAATATAATTGGATGGTACTGTGAAATGCCTTGTTAACATCCATCACACACCTCACGTCATACTTTTGTGGATATGCAGAATGAATTTGTGATTACATTAATAATTTAGTTGCTGACTCTATTATGTGGCTGATATTACAAACATTTTCTGATAGACGAGCTTATTGTAATTTTTGGACAACAGCACGGAAACATTTCGGACTGATATTGTCAAATATTGGCAGCGAGTTATCTCAGGAGGGAGGGCGTAAATAAGTCTATCTGACCTATTTTTTATATATTTAATATTTCATAGGCTATAGCCTAGCATCGTCAGGTGAATGGTCTCTGTAGAGCTCTCGCCACACAACAAAAAATCCAACAAAATCCTATCCCAAAAATCCAATCCATTTTGCGTATTTTGTCCTCTGAAACAATTTAGGAATAGCTTATTGATAGCCTAATTTTACCAACACCGGTTGATCATTTATTTTCCATATGACTATCACCTGTTCCGTCATAGGCCATAAATATGGAACATTTGTAATAAATTTGTAAGCAGCCTAATTTATGTACAAGCACAGTGTTTTGTCTGCTACAGAAGTTTAGTGGAGTTTAGTGTTTGGGGAAATGACAACTTCGACTGGCCTTTCATTTTGCGTCCCCATGTCAGTCTCAGATGTAGCCTAAGAGGTGTTCTAAATAGTTTTTTGTAAGTCCTTTGTATAAGGACAAGGACGCAATAAATAATTTGTGCAGACACTGAAATTACAGTGACCAATTACCTGAAATTACGATAAATGGCCTGGACAAGGAAAGGATAACAATTTAAATGCTGGGAATTCGTTTTTGAATTGACCATAATTGTTTTAAGGTATGTGCCTTCACTGCAGCAGCTCCACTGCCTTGCGAGTGTTGCCAGATCTGTCAAGCCAAATATGATTTCAGCTAAATGAAGCGTATGTACCATCATTTCTCCTGTACACACTACGAAGTTGTACATTTGTCATTTGCGTAATCTAAAAACAAGAATCTACCTAGAGGCGGTTTACTGTTGGCCAGCTGTACAATTAGATTAATTTTGAAGCAAACTAAAAATTGGTAAATTAAAACGAGCTATTGTTATTATTATTATTATTATTATTATTATTATTATTATCATTATTATTATTATTATTAAAAAAGGCTGAATATAGGCGCTTGGCCTGTAGCCGGATACGACATGTTTGACGTTGCTGCGTTATTTTCACAGTTATGATGTAGGCTAATAAATCCACAGGTGAATTTAATCATCTTAAATTAGTTTTGTTTATAAATGAAAACAGATTTTGCACCGGTGTAGTGTGAGCACACTTTTTTCACGGTCTCCTTGGTGGTGTGCCTCAGCATATGAGCTGCGTGTTGTTTTATTGGAGAAATTTCATTTCCGTTGTTTCCAACTGAAGCCAGCTGTTTTTTTCCTCTTGCACGTTAGGTCAGTTATTACCTGTCAAGTTTCCTCAGAGGTGATGTTTGTTATTTATTGATGTGTTTTATGACACAGTGTTCCTGATCTCCTTAGCTCTGTTTCATTGGCGGATCATTCAGCTCATGCGTAAACAGAAATATCACTGGTCTGACATTCAGTGATAACTAATATAATTGTAATAATTGGATTGTATTATTAGGAACAATGTGGAAGTATTCATATAAAGTGCTTTTTACACACAGTCACAAAACATTTGTTGAACTCAGTGTTAAAGTAACACTATGGAATTTGCCCTACAGTCATAGACCTTACATGATCTTTATCTGTCAGCCAGAGTAGAAATATATATTTATATATATATTTAATTATACATAGGTCAACTCCATTAACAGTCTCTGTACTTAATCACTAGAATTTAGTCATTTTCTAAAAAAAAAAGAAAGTGTCCACCTTTCCTCACTGTTCATTTGGCTGTGTTGTATTTGGCATGGGGGGGAACATGGGAAATCTCGGACCTCCATTTCATCTGCATCTGTTTCTCAATATCGCCCTCAGAGCAGCGAGCCTCACAGGGAACCTCACTGCCAACTAGCATTAAACTAGCGTGGGAGAGAGAGAGAGAGAGAGAGAGAGAGAGAGAGAGAGAGAGAGAGAGAGAGAGAGAAAAACTATGGGAGCATGGACTATATGTGTGTGTCCACTTTCTCCTCCCTACTTCACTCTCTTGCGTTCTTTTTTCCTCCTTTTCTTTTGCACCATATAGTACATGATTCTTTCATTCACCAAGCCGAACATTGGCAAATTAGTCAAAAGTATAGCCCTGGATTGGTGTGATGTCTTCGAAAGGTGAAAAAAGGCACTACATTTCATAAATCAGGATATTCAAATGCTGATATGAGTCACAAATAACTGAAATATCCGTTAATTTTTACTGTCATCTAAAATGAATATATTTTTCACGCATAACCAATAAATCAGTTCTTTCTCCATGTAAAAAAAGAATATGGACAACAACTAAGCATGTCAACAACAACACTGATGAATCACACACAACAAGCCACTGAATGTAAAAGGGTGTCTATAAACGTCTATATTAAACAAGCAGCCTCTCTAATCCATATAAGATTTGCAGATTTATAGTCATCAGACTACTTACTTACTGTATAGTGATATATATAGATGTAAGGTTCTCAAAGTTTTTTCTCCTATATGAATGTACTGTATCTAATCAGGTCAGTGACAGAGCATCAACCTTGATTTGGCATGCAATGAAGGGGTGAGTTGGAAGTAAGGTCGTCTCGTCTGCCTGGGTAAAGATCTGGACGCGGTGATAATCCACTTTCTGCACCTCCCTCACCAGCCCCACTAAAATTAGATTATTACACCTAAAAGCAGGCGGCAGGAATCCCTTCAGAGTGGAATAACATCCTGGGAGCAGACAAGGAATGCTGCATGGGAATCAGGACGGGCATACATGGGGTTTCCTCCTTCAAGCTCTCCTTTTTTTCTTCTCTCTCTCTCTCTCTCACTCTCTCTCACTCTCTCAATCTCCATACTGCCTCCCCCTGTTCTTTGTTTATATGACCTCAGTAGTCAGTGTTGTGTTTCGGACAGGCTAAGGACAATTGAAATTAACAAAGGTGTTGCTGTGACTTGCTGACAAGAACCAACAGGTGCCCCAGTCTGTATGTGTGTGTGTGTGTGTGTGTGTGTGTGTGTGTGTGTGTGTGTGTGTGTGGTAGAGAGAGAGAGAGAGAGAGAGGGAGAGAGAGAGAGAGAGAGAGAGAGAGAGAGGGAGCTTATGTTTTTGTTTTGGTAGAACACCATCTGTGTCAGTGACAGATGAGCTTTAATTTATTTTAAACCCAGCCATGTTCTCGTAGAGGATGATGGATTGTGCCAATTTAGTGGCGTGCATGTGTGCTTTGGGAAAACTCAAATATTCATGCTGACATAAGGATGCTGTGTAATAGCATTTTTAATGCAACACCATTATCCCATGGTAAGATGAATGTGTCTATAATGAATGTGTGTGTGTGTCTGTGTGTGTACAGTATGTGTGTGTGTGTGTGTGTGTGTGTGTGTGTGTATGTGTGCAATAGAAAAAACTAGTGAGAACTTTTGTGTGTATAGGCTATGCACATGTGTGCGTGTGTGTGTATGTATGTATGTGTACATGGGTGTGTGTGTGTGTGTGTGTGTACAAGTGAGCCGTGCCTGGGCCGCGTTTCGTGGTCTCTGGCGGGGTGTGTTCTCCATGACGAGGAATGTTAACGCATTAAAACGTGTGAGACAGCCCAAATCCTGCTCATCTGCTCGACAATGCTGAACAACCCCGAACAAGCCCCTGCCACAGTGCAGGGATTTGGACCACTGAGAGGGGCAACTGGAGAGATGCAGTGTGTGTATGTGCAGTGTGTGTGTGTGTGTGTGTGTCTGTGTGTGTACTGTATGTGTGTGTGTGTGTGTGTGTGTGTGTGTGTGTGTGTGTGTGTATGCGTTTCTGTCTGTGTGCCTGTTTCTGTGTATTTGTGTGTGTCTACGTGTGTGTGTGTGTGTGTGTGTGTGAGTGTGAGTGAGAGAGATAGAGCGAGAAAGATGGATTCGAAAGAAATAGGAAGAGAAAGACAGGAGCAGAGAAATAAGGAAAAGGTGTGGAGTGAAAGGAGTGGAAAATACAAGACAGACAGTCAGTCAGTCATCAGTTTCCTTGACCCCTCTCTACCAGCAGACCCCTTGGGTGCCCTCTTTTCCCCTATGTGTATATACGGTATATGTATGTGCTTGTGTGTGTGGGGGGGTGTGTGTGTGTGTGAGAGTGAGAGAGATAGAGCGAGAGAGATTGATCGAAAGAAATGGAAAGAGAAAGACAGGAGCAGAGTAAAAGGTGCGGAGTGAAAGAAGTGGAAAAGACAAGACAGACAGACAGACAGGCAGTCATCAGTTTCCCTTCACCCCTCTCTCTCAGCAGACCCATGGGTGCCCCCTTTCCCCCCTTTGCCTTTTTTAAGCGCCCCCCAGCTGAGCTGTTTGCTGTCGGTGCCGTGTTAGCAGCCATGTTCAACTTTTACTGCTCATGTTTATTGTGGGATTAAATGAAACTGGTGGCTGCCGAGCGGCGTTTGAGACTGACCGCAGTCTCCGGTGCTGTAGGATGATCTTTACGCTCTAAAGATGCTCTATAGCTTCTGCGAAGCTTTTAAAAGACGTGTAATTATACCACAGCTAATAAATCTTCCTGTCTCTCTCCTTCTGGGGTACTTGCTTAAAGAGTATTCACTCCTTTACATACACTTACCCAGATATGGACATTAATGTATAGGTAATAATTATGAAATGATATGTCTCTTATTTGTTTACAAATTAATTTCATTAAAAGTCGTCTACTAAAACATAAAATACAATTTTTTTGTTTTTTTCGACGTGATGCATTGTTCTCACGACAGACTATGGCTCTGTATTTTCTGCTGTATTTTCTGCTATTACCATATATGTGCCCAGTCTCTTTTTGCACCTGATTGTGATTTTAGTGTGTTCTTGCCAATTAGAATTAGTCTTGGTCATTTGTGGTGTTCTTGGCTTGGATTTTATTGACGTAACTGGACTTCTCTTAGATGAGCAATTTACTGGTCATGAAATTCTTTTCAATTTAGAGTAAAAACAAGAAAAAGTTCTATTGTGTTGGAAGTTCTATTTGTTGATGAGTTGATTGTTGATAAGTTCAAGTACTGTTATTACTACTATTGTTGTGCTCTCAGGAAGTTAATTAGGAAGATGTTTGGGAAATGTTGACACAAGGTTGCCCTGCAGGTCTTGTGCAGTGCCTTACACAAGTTTGATGTGATGCATGGCGGATTTCAGAATGTAGTGATGTAGTGGGCATGGAAAGCTGTTGGCACGGTCATCTGTCCACAACTGCCCAGGCTTGCCTGAACTAATACCCCTCCACAGAGTCTTAGGCCCTGGGCAGAGTCTGTCCCAAGGGCCCCGGTCTGAGAGCAGATTGGAACGTCCAGCGGAAGGTCTTGCTAACGAGAGCTGCCTCTTCCTTGTGTGAAAAGACACACACACACACACACAAACACACACACACACACACATCCCCAGCCAGGGCCATGTCTCAGCAGGCTGTAAACATGCCGACGGCTGTCATCAGGTGTTTTTCTAGAGCTCAGACGGCCCGGCCCACCCTCTCAGGGCTCTGCAGCGGACCAGCCTGGACCTTAAAGGTCCTCAGACGGAGATAGTGTTGAGCTCACCTTTTGACATCATGACTTTAAAAATAAACCGGGTCGGTCCACAGCAGTTTGGTGGCCTACAGCGTTTCTTGGAATGTACGTGAATGAATTCTTCGTATATATTTCTTTCTTTTTTTTTTTTTTTTAGATTAATTCCTTTTTAAATCAGATATAATGTGTTTCCTGTTAATCTTTATTTTATGATCTGAGCTATGACTTTTTTTAATCCAATAATCCATTATGTAAAGTGATTATCGCTACATCTACAGGTTCTCTTGAGACTGCAGTGGTGTAACGTGAAGTTGAGCAACCAGAGGACAGGCCCCTTAGTCCGGGTCGCCACATATTAGTGTCTTGGCTCACATGGCTGCTCTCTGTAAGCCTCCTCCTGTCAGTCTGACGTGTGTGTGTGTGTGTGTGTGTGTGTGTGTGTGTGTGTGTGTGTGTGTGTGTGGGCGTGCGTGCGTG
This sequence comes from Sardinella longiceps, assembly GCA_027497455.2. Lineage (NCBI taxonomy): Eukaryota > Metazoa > Chordata > Actinopteri > Clupeiformes > Clupeidae > Sardinella > Sardinella longiceps. Next base: position 8,242,608 of record JAODXP020000028.1, read on the forward strand.
CATACAAAAACCTCCCTAATTATTCACACCTTCGCACGCAAACAAAGTAATTTTGCTCATTTCTCCCTGACTCGCTGATGACTTATCGTGGGAACGCACGGGTGCATCCGGATCGTCTTTAAAGACCTCGGTGGGCCCGTCTTCCAGCCGTCGCCTTCCGACCTGCTCGGAGTGAGAATTTATGGAAAGCATAGGACAAATCACGGAAACCCTATATGCAGCCAGCCTCTTTCCAGACCCCTCAACCCCCCCACCCCAGTAGTTCCACCACCAATGCCTTTTTACACCCCCCTCCCCCACCTCAGACTAGGCGACGATCTGCCCGGAGTCTAAACGAGGCTCAATTTAGCTCTGCTACTGCGCCCCCTAGGGGCCTATGAATCCTTCGTGCACTTGTAATGAGCTATGTTTAATTAGTAATGTCATGTAACCTAGAACAAGCGCAGGTCATGCCACAAGAATGCCACACCACCCTCCTCCTCAACTCAACCGCCATGGTATATAGGCCTGCAGACAGCCCCCCTTCTGAATAACATCAACCGCCCACACACATACACACAAACACAGACACACACACACACACACCCCATTTAGTGTCAGACTGCTGGACGAACACTGTCCTCCATAGCTACCCCTCTTACCCATGCCCTGAACACCTGCACCTCTCTCTCACTCTCTCTCTCTTTATCTCTATCCCCCTCTCCAGGGGGGCCTCAGTGACAGGCTTGGCTCAGCTTTAAAGCCGCAGTGACACCATCAGTCATCCGTAGTTTTTTTCTTCCCCCACTCTCACATTGGTAATAATATATTTTTAAATTATTTAAATTGAATAACTTGGAGGCTCTTGCTTGAGAGACTTGCGGCACCTGTGGTACTTTAAATAGCACAGCTTGATTGCTACTGATTGCCACTGTAAATAACATAGATTGATTGCTACTTCTGTCTCAGTTGCTCAGTGAATTATACTTGCCTGCTTGACTGGCGACCTGTGTCCTTGCTGTAAACTGATTATAAGATACTCATACTTTATCTGAGTTTGATGCTTTATTATTAGAGTTGTAAGAGTCAGGCTGCAGAAAGCAAGAGTCATACCACAGATTTATTGTCTGTGCTGTTAACATAGGTGTTTACATTTAACCAAGTTAGCAATTTGTTGGTTGCAATGCAATTGCACATTGGGAAATGGATGAACTTTAATGTAAGGGTGAAAAAAAGCATGTGGTACTGAGTCCTAAACCTTCAATGACTTTGACATCACCAAACAGATTCATGCCTTTTTTGACAGTTCAGGGCTTACACTATGTACACACTAAGCCGGTACTCGTGATATGCAAGGCAGAAACAATCTCTGTCCAAACGCGTCTCAATTCCATCTCTATAGATGGTTCTTTACAGGTTACTCCCGACAGTTCACGTACATCTGCATGTATATGTTCTGTTGTATT
>JAODXP020000028.1:8249052-8259052 GCA_027497455.2 Sardinella longiceps
CCGTGCTGGCCTTCTCCACCCTGGATGGACGCCCCTCGGCTGCCGACCTGGACTTCAGCCCCGTGCTCCAGGACTGGGTGACGGCCACGGATATCAGGGTGGTGTTCCACAAGCCGCAGGGGCGCCAAGTGGGCACTCAGCAGCTGGCCTCGGGGAAGGCGGTGGAGGGTGGGAGTACGGGAGGGGTGCTGAGGTGGCGGGCAGGAAGTAAGGGCGAAGGTGCGGCTCAGGCTGATCGGGAAAGAGGTGGAGGAGGTGGGGGAGGAGGAGGAGGAAATGGAGGGGGAAATGGAGGACTGCTGTGGGGAATGGAGGGAGGGAAAGAGCTGATAAAAATGGAGGTGGAGAACTCTAAGGAGAACCGGAGAGGGGGAGAGAGAACAGATAAAGCTGCTCGCAGGAACAGCAGCAACAAGTCCCCCTCTCAGGAAGAGACGCAAAACACCACCAGGAAGGAACGCGATGGCGACGCCATGGCAACCGGTAGCCCTTCTTCCTCTTCACCCAGGAAGGGAAAGGGGCGTGGCAGGAAGAAGGAGACGCTGGATTGGATGCCCTGCCAGGGCGGGGTCTGTGATTGGGTGGTGGAGGGGAAGGATAAGGGGGCAAAAAGCCGGGAGCTGCGGAGAAGGCGAAACCACGGCGAGAGGAGAGGTTCACGAGGACAGAAAACCGGATCCTCGCTTAATCTCGGCCCGTCTGCTCTCTCGACACCGCCTCTCCGCCCCCCCATCTCGCTGTCTGACCTGCAGGTGGGAGGCAGGTGCAAGTGTAACGGGCACGCCTCTCGCTGCCGCCGTGACAGCACGGGTCAGGCCGTGTGTCAGTGTGAGCATCATACGGCAGGGGCCGACTGTGACGTGTGCAAGCCCTTTTACTACGATCGTCCATGGCAACGGGCCACGCCGTCGCAACCCCACCCGTGCGTCCGTGAGTTATGGCCACGTGTCTGTCAGTCAGTCTTCATGTTGTCGCTTTCTGTACATACTGTAACAAAATGAAATGAAACCAAAACGAATACCATTTTAAATTTATGTCAATGGCATACAACATACTATAGGTTTTTTAATGTATCAGAGAATGCAATGCTTAATTAGTAAATTGTGTTCTTTTGAATTCATCTACCAAATGAAAAAAAATTGTAATCTAATTTTGCCATTGTTCTATGCAGTAGTAGGGGATTTCTCTACCCTACTGGTCAATGTGGACATCTGTCTCAATTTGTCACTGTTTTCTCATGATGAAATTTATGTTCCTTAAGACTTAAGAATGTGTATTTGAACATAGGCCAACATTCGTAACCCTGCATCTATGAGAGTGGGTGTATGTGTGTGTAGGCCTATGTGTGTGAGAGAGAGAGCGAGAGAGGGGGAGAGAGAGAGAGAGACAGAGAGAGAGAGAGAGAGAAGCAGGCATGCCGAAAAATTGTGAATCATACACAATCAGTCCAGCCAAATCTACTAACACATACCTCTATCTCCATCTCTTTCAGCCTGTGAGTGTAATGGCCACTCCACTAAATGTAGGTTCAGCATGGAGATCTACCAGCAGTCGGGCCGCAAGAGTGGTGGCGTGTGTCTAAAGTGCCGTCACCACACGGGCGGACGCCACTGCCAGTTCTGCCAGAACGGATACACCAGAGACCTCAGCAAGCCCATGACCCATCGCAAGGCTTGCCAACGTCAGTAACTGTGTGTGTGTGTGTGTGTGTGTGTGCGTGCATGACCTACCGCAAGGCCTGCCAATGTTAGTAACTGTGCGTGTGTGTCTGTGTGTGTGTGTGATTTGTGATTACAGAGAATAGGCAAGCTGTAACTCTTAACGTAAAAAAGTCTTTGGGTGCTAATAGTAGTAATAGTAGTTAAAAAATCATTCATGAATTGAACATCAAAACTCCATGATGGCCTAGTGGCGAAACTCGCTCGTTAGTGGACAAGTTCAACAAACTTGTATTACAAAAGTTACAGCCAGTGTGTTTGTTTGACCTTCAGTTCATGTGTGTGATTTGTGTGCACGTGATCTCATTTATTGATGTAATTATACTATTAATTATATCATGTCTTACATGCTTGTGCGGCTGCTGATCTGTCTACACAATTATGAGCTAATTTGCTTCAATATGTTTTATATCCAGAGATGGTTTGTTTAGATAACGGCCAGGATGGGGGTGCATGTACATTCAAGCACATGTGCACTACCACAGCACCAGGGAGGCCATGTGTCTATGTTATGGCTATGGGGGGAGAAGTGGAATCCATGTTGACATTTGCCCTTTGACTACTCACATGTCTTAGTCGTGCTTCTGTGGAACACCAGCTAAAGCCCAAATATAACTCCCCTTTATGCTGCTGGTGTACTGTATGATGCGCCTCTGTCTAAGGAATCTGCCTCTGTGTGTGTGTGTGTGTGTGTGTGTGTGTGTGTGTGTGTGTGTGTGTGTGTGTGTGTGTGTGTGTGTGTGTGTACCGTGTATGCATGTCATGTTTTGTGTCTTGGACTCATAATTTAATACCTGCGTTTCAAGTACCACACTCGCTCGCTCTGACATTCCAAACTGTTAGACGGCCAGTTATGTTTAAATATTTGCGTTCACATTTGGCATGCCATACCAGCTACTTAGGAACCGGCCGAGATTTATCCCAGTGAGAGATGACTGCCTGTTTGTCATGCTTGTGGGGGTTGTGTTAGGTTTGTTTAAATGAGCGCAGCTGATCCTAAACAGAGATTGGTCAGTGTCTCTGGCTCCCGCGAGCTGCACATTCCATGTCTTTTGTAATGCTCTCACCCTCTCCTGCCTTCAGCATGCTACTTCTACTGGATCCCTCTACACTGGGGCTTCTCAAACTTCACTGGGCCGGGGACCCCTCATGGAGCTGATTTTTTTTCGAAGACCCCTGTAGAACCTGATAATGTAATAATTCCCAATAATGTAATAATTCCCGATAATGTAATAAAAATTCCCTCATAAGTCCCTAAAACATGTAATAAAACCTGATAATGTAATAAAGTCCCAATAATGTAATACGGCTGATACATGATCGGGTTCTGCAAAATTGAGGCTAACCTGATAATGTAATAACTTCCCATTAATGTAACATTTTATTACATGATCAGTATGCCGATTTTTACATTATTCGGAAATGCACCGTATTACATTATCAGGATTTATTACATTATCAGGTTTTATTACATGTTTCAGGGCCTTATGAGGTTTTTTATCACATTATTGGGAGTTATTACATTATCAGGTTCTACAACCCCTCTTGATCACAACAATATTCATAGCTATTTTGTTCTCTGAGATGATAAAACACGTTTTACTTACCACAACAGTTTTAAATAGGCATGTTATTGCATTTGGCAAAACTTGACTATGAACTTGACAATGATTTGACAAGAGCGGTTGTCTGTAGGCCTACGCGAAAAACACTTGTAGTATTTCTCTCCATAAGACAAGTTTATAGTTTGTAGCAAACTTTTTCACAACCTCCCTGGCAACATGTTGCGGACCCCTGGGGGTTCCCGGACCCCAGTTTGAGAACCAATGCTCTACGCCACAGATTTCATGCAAATGTCAGATGGCAATAAAACTCTCTTTATGAACTGCCTTGGCATAAAGCTACCCTTCGCAACGCTTTAAATATGTTCTATTTTTGTATGTCTACCCTGAAATCTTATTCTGTTATGCAGTGTCAGTTTAATTTATGTGCCCTAATTATTGTGGCCAGTGTCCGTCCTCACTAATATTTTATCCTGTTTGTCCTCTCTCTCTCTCTCTCTCTCTCTCTCTCTCTCTCTGTGATATCCAGCCTGTCAGTGCCATCCACTGGGCGCGGTGGGTCGTTGGTGTAACCAATCTACTGGACAGTGCTTGTGTCGAGAAGGGGTTACAGGACAGAGATGCAACCGATGCGCCCCAGGTTACAAACAGGGCAGATCACCTCTTCGCCCCTGCCTTAGTAAGTACTCCACCACTCGCAGTCTCAGTTGACATAGACCATAGGTTCTTCTCAAAGTGCAGCCTGGGGGCCAATGGTGTCCTGTGGAAACATTTCTGATACCATCTGATAATATCTGCAAACTGTTAAAACTGTATTTTATTTTCAAACGATGAATCTTTGTGTAGTGGTGTTTAGCGGAATCTATAGGCAGTGATTTATTGCAATAAATGTAAACTGTTGAGATGCAACATGGTCATCTTTGGTTCTTTCTTTCTTTCTTTCTTTTTCTCCCCCTGCCCCTTTGGTGGCCCTCAGTTCAATGTTTGGCCCCTTATTTGGCCCTTACCTATCAAAACTTTAAAAAACCCTGACATGGAGGCTACTTTCCTGTGTCATTCAAGGTCAGACAAACAGTGCCAGTCTGAATCAGTACCACATTCACTGCCTGAGCAGTTGGTTCGAGAGCATATGTGGTTTATAGAGTTCATCTGTCAACGGGTCTAAATGAGGACAAATATTTAAGTTCGGTTTACATATTTTGTATGTGAATGTGATTCATTTATCTTGACTTTTTAGGAGATACTGTCGACTGATGACACGTAGACACGTCAATTGGAGCCGTCTCCATCTAATCCTGCATTAATCATCTCTTTCCAGTGACCTCGATTGCTCTCGTCCTAATTCCGTCCAATTAATTAATCAAATTTATAAGAAGATGAGTAGAGGCTTTTTCACTATGGCTCTCTACGAGGTTCATCGGGGTGAGGTGGATTTTCTGCATGTCTGGATTAATTCACTCAGCGCCTCGTCCCTCATTCCTGCGAATGGCTGCGATGGCGAAACAGCGTTCCACAGTGCGCCAGGCCTTTAACGGCTTTCCTGAGCAGGCCGGTTGGCTTCCTTCGGCTTTGACTGCGGCTCCGGTGGATTTTCAGGCATTTTGTTCCCACCGAGGAGGCTCAGCGACACCGAGTTGAGCGATAATCCACGCGTGTCACTGTTGTGTCGGGGTTCCGAGGGAATCGCGAGGCGGCTGCATGTCTTAAGCCAGCGTCAGGTGATTTTCCGCGGGCAACCGCGTGCACCTGTTGCGGTCCTCAAACAGGCTCGTCAGTGGCGAGGCAGATGCATAAGCTAAGTCTTCGGACGAAAGGACTCATTGAAAGAAAAGCTTGTTTGTTTTTTCACAGGGCTACCCGCGGTTATTTATAGACTCCCCTCTCTGTGTGACCAAAGGAGAGTCGCTAGCGGGCGGCTAAAAACAAAACCCGCGCACCTCACGCGAAAAGGGAAAAGGAAATACACTGGCTATTCATCACTGGAAAATGAGACGAGAACTTATTATTAGCACCAGAGAGGTGTTTGAGTTTGTGTCCCTCCTGGTGTGTGTGTGTGTGTGTGTGTGTGTGTGTGTCTGAGTGACAGAGAGTGGGAGAGAGAGTGTGTGAGTGGGAAAGGGAGGGAGGGAGAGATGAAGTCTTTGACCTCACATGGATCTCTGTAAAAGACAAGTTTACAAGATATCTTATCTAAAATGTGCCTTATTCGACAGAAAATGAAACAGGCTAACTAACTTTAAACTCAATTTGTCTTGCCACCTTGCTCCTGCACTCTCACACTTTCAGTGAAGCCTCAGAGCCCTGTTTGAGTCTTAAAGGGGGGGTTTGTAGGAGGCAGGGGGGTGTAGGGTGTCAGGTCTGCCCCAGTTGTGTCAAAGTGCAGGGCAGAAGTACACCATTAGGTTAGATGTCTGGGTAATATATGGTTTGTCCAACGCCACAGACCATTCTTGGCCAGAGCCGGCAGTTTGGGGCGGCAGTGATTGAGTGTATTTGTACGTGTGTGTGTTAACTTTAACAGACAGTTGTTACCATGGTGTCTTAAACGGTGGCTTGCTCAGTGTAACATAAGACAGACATTTAAAAACACACTTTCACAGCTGTGTGTGTGTGTGTGTCTGTGTGTGTGTGTGTGTGAGAGAGAGAGAGGAAGAGTGCAGAGTGTCTGGGGTTTGTGCAGGTCTGTATATCAGAGGACTAGCTGGGTTTGTGGAGGGTGGTCACTTTGACCCCCCCAGAGGACCACACACATGCACACACCCTCGCACGGATGGACACCACACACACACGCATACATACATACATACACACACCCACGGGCATTCCACGCGCAACAAGAGCCACAAAGGCAGACACTGCAAGCATAGCACACATATTCACATTTTCTCCCATTACACACACAGAATACACACACACACACACACACACACATAAAGACAGACACACACACACACACACACACACACACACACACTCACAGAGGCACACAGAAGGAGTGAGACACACACAGTATGCACTAATGAGCTGCTACCGGGATTACTGCACAAGTGCAGCGGAGGTGTAGGCATGAGGAAGGGCAAACTCAAAGGCACACTAATTACACACTCATCTCTCATTGCAGAAATCTTACACCATCTCTCTCACTCACCCACCCACACACACACACACTTCATTTCTCTCTTACCCCCTCCAACCCCCCCCCACACACACACACACACACACATCACACACACACACACACACACACACACACACAGACACACACACACAACTTTGATCTTTCACTTTCTCTCTCTCTCTCTCTCTCTCTCTCCCTCCATTGTTGTTTTAGTCTGCTAATATTCTGTTTTGTCTTTCAATATCTTGGTTTTCACTGTTTCCATCTCTCTCTCTCTCTCTCTCTCTCTCTCTCTCTCTCTCTCTCTCTCTCTCTATCTTATCTGGTTATCTAGAGATCCAGGAAGCTGTTGCTCCAACTCCAGTCTACCAACCTCAGTATAGCAGGGGTAAGCAGGCCTACATCTTACCTTCATGGTCCAACAGTCCTGTTTGATTTGTTAGTTTATCTCTTTAAGTTTGGATCCTTCAATTAACTGCTGTGTGTTGCCCCCTAGTGGCGAGCTTTTAAAATACTTGTGGTCTGTTGTGTTGAAATGTTGACAATCACAGGGGATGGAACAAATCTAGATATTGTATAGTAACCTAGAGACCTCAAAGGTGTCAAGAACATTGATACATTCCACCTAAAAGAACAGATTGACGGACAATAGGGCGTCTAGTTACTCTATATATAAATCTATGATCGAACAGATGACGGATCCTCTCACTCACTCATGGATCTGTTTCTCTCTTTTCCCCTGTCCTTTCTCACTTCCTTCTTTTTTACTCTTTCAGCTGAGGAGTGTCAGTCTTACTGTCACCCATCGTCTGTGAAAGTGAGAATGAATCTGGAGACATTTTGTCTGAAGGACTATGGTAGGTTAATCACTGTTAAATAATAACATAATAATATCATTTTGTTTCTCTGAAGCCTTTCATAAAAGTCTGCACTGGTATCAATTGATTTTAAAATTGGTTGCAGCTCTCATGGTTAACCTGAGTCTGGTGTCTCTTTGCAGTTTTGAAAGTTCAAGTGAAAGGAATGGAGCGTTCTGGGCCCTGGTGGCAGTTCTCGATATGGGTGCAGTCCGTATTCCGCGTGGGGTCATCTCGCGTGCGGCGAGGGCAGCAGGCTCTCTGGGTGCCGGACCGCGACCTTGGCTGTGGCTGCCCCGCTCTTCAAGTGGGCCGGACCTTCCTCCTGATTGGTGCAGAGGAAGGGGGCCGCAACTGGGCGCCCGGGGAGCACCGTCTGGTGGCGGACCGCTCTACCATCGCTCTCCACTGGAGGGAGCACTGGAGCCCCAAGCTGCGGGGGTTCCGGGGGCAAGACAAGAAGGGCAAGTGCCTGGAGGTAGCCCAGGAGAACTCTACCGCCCGCAGCAGACACACACACTCACACGTGGGGGGATACACACCTCCCCACCTGGAGCAAGGACCACAGGTGGAGGAGACACACACACCACCACACACCTCGAGCCAACAGAGGGGAGACGCGATGCCAGACACAGTGAGGCAGGACACACCTCACGGCACACACATACACACCCACACCCAACACACACACAGGCACAAGTCTCATACACACACACACACGCAGCACACTGGTGGTGGAGGACAGAGGCACACACACCACCACACACACACCGCTGGACATGACGAGGGACACAAGACAGCGGACCTTCCTCATGACACCACCTCGTCTCAGTTTACCCATAATGCTTTGCAACACGCCCCTGATGATCCCTCATCCTCAGCCACACCCACTGCGGTGTCCGTCGATGAGAAAAGAAACGTCTTCTCTACTGCCTGTCCCACTCTCCCACCTCACGACAACCCAGTCTGACTCACATGGAGCACAGGAGATGAAACAATCAGACAAAAAAAAAAAAAACATAGTAAGAGATGTTTGGGGTCAGTGCGGTGAAGTTTCATTTCGTCACTAGAGGGAAGAACTTCACTATAAACCTCCAAGCGTCAGGCTTTGAAGGAGACTGACCGTCACTCACTTCATACTGAGGCTGACCAGCTGATACCAGGCGAGGATACTGTGTTTTCTTTACGCTCGTCCCTTTGTGGGGGAAAGAGAGAGCAAGAGCATTATATGTGAGGAGTGAGGAATGCTGACCATCAGGGTAGTAGTAATGGCCTAACCCTATCACTTGACCAGACCAGAACCTAAGATACTGCTGTGTTCAAAATGTACATTATGGTTTTTTTCTTCTTTTCTTTTTTTTAGCATGTTCCAAAGTATGGAGAATTAAATTAAATAAGACATTTTTAAAAATAAGTAAATATAATTAAAAATAAGAAATAGAATGCACAAAGGTTGGCATAGGCTCTGTTTGGATATTGTTACTCTCTCTATCTCTCCCTCTCTCTCTCTCTGTAGTCATGTGGAATCAGATAAGAATAACATAATACATCTGGTTAACAAGCAACAAAGATGACTGATGCTTCTGGGAAATTATGGTCTGGTTTTAGACTTGGCAGCATTCAGTATTCACTGTTCCAAGAAGTTGCCCTCAGACAGAAGGTTTTCAATAGGAAAGTGGAGAGGAAGTTCAGTCATTTGCATATCTATTTTATCTGCGAGTGACGATGTGAGAACAGCCGATTCTGGCCGAAAACGAATTATTTAATAACGCCATTTTATAAAGGGAAGCTTGTGGCTGCTGATCATTTTCTACTGAAACCCCATCCACTGGTCTCTTAAATCACAGTGGCCGGTTGAAACGCAACACTGGCCACAATATACTTTTGCAAGTCTTATAAATTATATGGTGTTCTTTGAAAATTGTATATTTATATTTACCTGATGTTATCCTCTTGTAACTTGCTTGGCAGTAAACTGTAAGGGGGCTCTCTACAGAAAAAGGTGCTTCTTTTATATAGAAACACTACCTCACAGATGAAAATACATGATGGTGCCTCCGGTATATTGCGCAGAACAAGAGAAAATGTCCGCAGCACTGATTAAACTCCCATATTTATTGCAATAGCAACTTTTCAACCCTGTAAGGTCTTCTCCTTCTCCTTTGCCTGGAGAAGACCTTACGGGGTTGAAAAGTTGCTATTTCAATAAATATGGGATTTTAATCAGTGTTGCTGACATTTTCTCTTGTTCTGCATGTTATTTCATTTGTCCTGTACCTTTCCCTGAAGGTGGGATGTGCACACAGCTACTAGTAAGTGCCTTGACACAAATTCCAAATTCCAGAACTCAAGTACAGTAACTCCCCCAGTGTTCTGTTTGTCAAGTGTGAACAATGTTCTGTGTTCTATGTAGTTGATTCTGTTGTAAATGGTTTATAACAACAAAAAGTTGAGAATAAACAGACATCATGCCCCAAAGCTTTGCACACTTTGCTTACAACGGTACAGCGGTTTATGAATGCAGAGGTGAAAGGTCATCAGGAGGCATCTGCCAATCACTGGGTTGTTTTTGCTGCCCGTGTGCACCTGCTGTAGCCACGGAATGGAAGTAATAAAAAGGAGAAGCACACCTCTGTGTGTGTGTGTGTGTGTGTGTGTGTGTGTGTGTGTGTGTGTGTGTGTGTGAGAGAGAGAGAGAGTGTTTGTGTGTGTGTGTGTGTGTGTGTGTGTGTGTGTGTGTGTGTG
>JAODXP020000028.1:8264052-8266397 GCA_027497455.2 Sardinella longiceps
GGTTATCAATAAATACAGGTACTGTACATGCCATAACATACAACTCCAACCTTCAACTGAATTCTGGGAAATGTAGTTCACATAATGGTCTCCTGTTCATCCTCTGTGTCCACCGGTAGAGAGTTGAGTGGAGAGGGCAGGTTATTGCACTGCAGATAATAAAACACCACTTGCACCTATGACAGAGAGGTATTACAGAGATATCAGCATTAAAAGCTACAGTATCTCACAAATAAACTGTTATCAGACTGATTATTTCTAACTCTGTGGCTGTGTCGCATTGACACTTCAGTTTGACGAAGCTTAGTGATGCCCAAAAATGTGGTAGTACTTTATGTCTGTGCAAATGCATGAGAGTTTACGATCGTATCTTATTTTATAACTATGAAATGAAATGAAGGCTGAGCTTATACTTTTAGGACTTTATAACTCCGGTCATTACTATATTTGAATGGTTATATCAACTTATGTCAAGCATTATAAGGTATAAGCATCACTTTATAACTCTTTATAAATAAGTTTATAATGCTTTATGGATACAGATTTTAAGTAAAGTGTTATCAGACTGGTTTAATGCCCTGTAATGCCAATCTGATCTCTGAAACATCTTCATAATGTTTACTTTCAGTGAACACTTTTTTTTCCAATCCAGGTTTCAGACATTTTCTCTGCCATCTAAACCAGGACCGAACCAGGGGTCTGTTTCCCAAAAGCATAGTAAGTTACTAGTAACAAAGTTAGCAACTTAGATAGTTAGCAATTGGACATTGCATTGCAACCAACAAAGCCGCTAACTGGCTAGCAGCTACAGTACACTTTTGGGAAACGGATGGCCTAAAGAGAGACTGTAAACGGTTGTAATATGCGATACTCACAAAGAGAAACTACAAGGAATCAGACTGACCTGCACGACCACCTCCTCTGAGATATCCACTCGAGACACTGGGGGGCGCAAGAGGCTGGGCCCGAACACGGTGGCCAGATTCATCATGGACATCTTATTCACCTCCGCCTTCTCCGCCACCCTGAAGGAGGAAGCCATCCGCAAAGAGAGGGTGTGATTTTTTTATTTTGGGTTGTGATCACAAATGCATTAAAAATGTACAAATGGAAAGAATGAGATGGAGAGATAGTCGAGACACAGAACAGCAAAGGAGCTGAGGTGGCGGGGAGTTGTTATTGCTTTGGCATCAATCAATCAATTAATCAATAGTCAATAAGTCTATTTATTATATCATTATGTCATATTATATTATATGGACAATTCCACTGAAAATGGACATTTTTGTCATGTCCATAACAACACTAAAATGGCAGTAGCCTGACCCAATGTCTAGCTATTCAGTGCACCATTACCCATTACAATACAGCATAATGTAGCCCGACCCAAACAGAGAAATACCACATCGAGCAGCATAGAGAGAGAGAGAGAGAGAGAGAGTAACTGAGCAATGTGGAGAGAGAGAGAGAGAAGTAAGTCGGCGAGTGACAGGAAGCAACGGTCTAAACACACAGAACAGGCGGCAGTGAGAAGAGGAAGGGAAACAGAGAAAGAAAGAGAAGAGAAAGGCAGGGAAGCAGCGTCATGAGAAGCGAAAGAGAAACAGAACATACAGACAGACAGAGAGACAGAGAGAAAGACAAACCTCCTAAGGTGATGGAAGAGGTACAGGAGAGTGTTACGGTTGGCGTCAGGGCACGACTCCAGGATGCTGAGCAGGGTACTTTGTTTAGAGTTCAAGTCGGGCAGATCTGGCAGAGGACATTATAGACAAAACCCAGCAGATGAACACAGGCACAAATAAAACACATAACCTTCCTGTTATGTGCTGTTAATGTAAAGTACTGTTATGGAAAATAACTCTATGGTTTGTGTGGGTGTAGGTTTGGTATTTGTGTGTGTGCAAATATATTTATGGTATACATAGAGTATGTCTATGCAGGTGCGTCGTAGTGGGGGGGAAAGGGGGACTGAGTTACCAGGGCCCCAAGAGGGGGGAGGGTCCTTGAGGAGTCTGGAACTGTATTCCAGACAGTGAGGGAGGCCCATGGCCCGTGCTTGTGTAAATGGTCCAGAATTTGGTGAATTTACACCCCTGTGTCTATGCGTATGTGTGTGTTGATGTGTTGATGTATATGCATATGAGATATGCGTTTGTATATGTGGATATGTGTGTGTGTGTGTGTGTGTGTGTGTGTGTGTGTGTGTGTGTGTGTGTGTGTGTGTGTATTTTTGGTTCTTGACGTGTGTTTACCTAGAGCCTTCTTTAGACTATTGTAATGCTCTGCAGGGAACAGGGGCTCAGGCAGATCCCTGAAGTAAAGTTTCAGTGTTCCAGACACCA